>FIZT01051022.1:0-20476 GCA_900065295.1 Paracoccus marginatus
CCCCAACCGGTTTCTTATGCTGTGGACACCCTGTATGAAAGGTCGAAAATTCGATCATCGATCTTCGATGTACTCGTCGCTAGTAAGACAATGCCGTTTCAACCATCTTTCTTTCTCTCTTAGGTCCCGAGATATTAGGTAGTGGACAAGACTTACTGGTCATACTGTATAATGTTTTGAAAAAAAAAAAAATCGAAAACGATAATAAAAAAAATCAAAAATTATTTCACAACAACCAAAAACATTTGAAAATTTTTCAAATTTTTTTTTTAGAATCAGAAAATTATAAAAAAAATTATAAAATGACCTGATAATCTGAGGAATTTGTTTTTCAAAATATCATTGATGCGATTAAAAAAAAAAAAAAACTTGATAGCGGATATTTTGTGTCTACCTTTGATTGGTGGGGGAAGAGAGGTGAAGAAATATAAATTCATTCCAAATCCCACTGATAGCCATAGAACTCGAGTCCTACTCCTAGTGATTCGTGACATTGATTTTTCGACTTAACTCCTTACCCAGCGTTTAGGTCTCCGGTGGGAAATCGATCGGTGCGCGTTGATTGTTTACATTTTGGCAATTATTACGCGCGTTAGCGTTATAATAATTTGCGCGCACGTGCAACGTGCATCATTTATTTATTTTTTCCTTTTTCTGGGTTATTTTCGTCAACAAAATAAAATCATCATTATTAGCAAAGTATGTATGGATATGAAAGAAAAGGTATTAAATAATGGCGTCGTCGAATGTTGATTAAGTAATGTCGTCGTGCGTCGTCGTTTACAGTATACTTATTCGTATACACGCATGTATAGAACGGTCGATACGTATAGCTGTAGTGCGGCTCAACAACAACAACAATAACGACATTATAGTGCCGTTGTACGAGATATGTATACGTATAAGCGGCATCATCTCATCATCATCGTCATTATTATTATTATGATGATGATGGCACATTTCCAATGTCAAACGGCCCATCGCCTTATCGCAGCGCCGGCGTAAGACGCAACAATTAATCTAATAACGTAATTAAAAAAGGTGTGCTTTCACCTGAAATTTAAATTGGACTCTCGCTTTCTCGTCGAATCTATATGTATCGAATTTTGAAGTTGAGCCGGCTTCGCCGCTGCTGCTGCTGCTGTTGTTGTTGGTGGTGGTGTTGTTGTCGTCGACGACAGCGGCGGCGACTTAATTATAAACATTTATCGAATTTGCATATACTTACGGTGCTTGAGAAGTACTTTCATTTTTTCCGCAGCGCGATTAAAGAAAAGAAGAACGTTTAATTGACGGCAGTACATATAAACTCGAATGTATTATTCGATCTGTTTGAAATTATTGCAATCGTTACGTTCTTTACGTTTTTTTATTCCTTTTATTTCATCGATTCTTGGTGGTTCGGAGGGTTTTGTTTTGTTTGTTATTGTTGCGGTTTCGCATTAAAACCGAGTACCTACCTATTTGACGTATCTTTTGTTAATTATTTTTAATGTGCGAAGTCTCTATCGTACGTACACGAGTTCGAGTATACGAATGAAATAATGTAATCGAAAAGAAAGAATTTCCGATGATCGAGATGCGGAGCAGGGAGGAGGGAGTTTAATACCCGTATTTACGTATATATACGATACGTACGGTCGCGAATACTAACGTGAACTTAGCGTCTTGTCGCGCTGCTCCGCACTCACTCCTTGTAACGGGTATAGCCAAAACGTTATTAGGTGTACGAACTTGGCAATACTTTTTGGTAAAAGGTAATGATAATGCGGTCATCCTTGCATGTATATTGTATACGTATTTCCTTTCCCATGTTTGTTATTTTCACGCGACGCGATACCGCGATCCTGCTTTAGCGTATGCGCTAACTGGCTTTATTTGTATACGGTAACGAGTACTTTTTATATCGGAATTTCTCATGCTTCTAATGATGGAATGGTCGCCCGAGTGCTTTACCTAATACGCTTTACGGATGCGTTTAATTTTCGGCTGCTTTAATTGCTGATTTAAATTTTTAATGCTGTGCTAGTGAAAGTGAGTGTGGGTCTTGGAGCGAAGTGCTCCTCGGTTTTCTATGTATAACTTTTGCGTAACTAGGTGTACATATGGTTTCTGTGACTGGCTACTTTAAATTTCAAATTTTTAATGTTTTTTTGTTTTTTTTTTTTTTCAAGTTCAACTACATATAACGTTGAAACTTCATTTCAAAAATGTTTCAAACATGACGAAGTACAATTTTCATTTATTATTGCTTTTTAATTGTGTGTATTTATTTTTTTGAAAAATGGTTTTAAATTGGTGATTTTTATATCGTAAACCATTCGTAGATAGAAACACTTCTTGCTGATATTTTTTTTGCACAGCCTTTATTTTTTAATGGCATGTTAATTCCATCAATCTCTTTCTTGCGAATAAAGAAAAATCATAAATTGTGAGCTAAATTTACCAAATTGGCAAATAATTGATCGATTTTTTCAATTTGGTTAATTCTTCAAAATTTGTCAATTCTTCGAAATTTGTCAATTCTTCGAAATTTGTCAATTTTTCAAAATTGGTCAATTCTTCAAAATTTGCCAATTCTTCAAAATTTGCCTATTCTACAAAATTTGCCTATTCTACAAATTTCTTAAACTGGTGGCAATTTTTCGAAATGTTTCAATTTTCCAAAATGGGTCGATTTTTCCAATTTGGGCAATTACTTCAATTCAGTCAATTTTGAGATTTTTTCAAAATTTTCCAATGTTTTCAATTTAGTCAATTCTTCCAAGTTGTGCAATTCTTCACATTTTTAATTTTTTATAATTTGATTTCCCCGTTTTTTTTTTTTTTTTTGATTCGCAATGTATTTCTATTTTTGCATTCGGGTGGTAATACTTATTGAATATTTAATTTTCAATTTTTCTTGATCGCCATTCTCGATTAATTTTTGAAATTTCGTTTTTTCTTGCTTATAATTTTTTTTTTAATTTGCTGATTTTTGAAATTATTGAAATTCTAATTTTAAAAGTGATCGGATACGGCTAAAAGTTTGATGATCTGGAAAACGCATTACAGTTGTATTTGTATGTAGCGAAGATATTTCGAATTTTTTGTCTAGGTGCCTACAGGTTACACGTTCACAGTATACGAGAACGTGCGTACTGCGTACGTAGACGTACGTACTAGACGCACGTGTTTGCTGGTACATGTGGTTGGTCTTGGTGCACTCGTGCTATAGACATTAAAACCGAAAGTGTACGAGTAAGAAAGAGTACATAGGTACGTCGTGAAAAGAAAAAAAAATGGTCTACACGCGGTAACATACTGCTGTATAGTTTGTGACACGATGTGCACTGCTAGTACGTAGGACGGGAAGCGACCGGCGACATTATACTCGATATATTAAGTATTACATGTGGTATTATTCGCGCTTAGTACAGCATAGGTATAGGTAAGTACATAAGTGTGCTATAGCCATGTATTTGTACATTCGAAAAATCCATGACGGCATTTCGATTTGGCCCATATAACGTGAGATTCCGTTTATTCGTTATTCTGTGTGGAGCAGTATTTTTTTTTCTTCTTTTTCATCTCGCATTTGATGACAATCGTGTGACGATCACATATCTTTACAAACTATTGTGTTCGGTCCATTGATAGACGGCGATTTTTTTCTCTCTTATTTTCTTCTCGTCGTATGCTCTTACACACACATATATCTACGTTTAAATGTATTCGTCTATATAACTATATAAGAGAAGAATTTACACGGTGAATTGGGAATGTCTCGTTATTTTCGAAGAAATTGTTGTCTGTATCTGTGCGAGTTGGTATACCTAGTAAACGACTTTAGCGGCTGGACGGGCAGGATCGAAAATATTATAAGATGAGAGAGAAAGAAAGTAAGAACGAAAGAAAGAGAGAGAAGAATAAAAAAACTAACGGAGATGAAAGTGAATACTTACTGGAAGAATGTCTTTTGTGTAGCCATTTGCCGGATTGTATTTAAATTGTTGTAATCTCTGTTTAATTACGCGCGGCACGTCGATTCGATCATCAATTATTGTACAGTTATGAAAGATTCGAACGCGAACGCCATCGTGCAAGTATAAGTATGTATACGAATGCAAGTAAAGTACCTACATTATTTTTAATACACCTACGTAATTTATCATTTTTCAATAATCGAAGCAAACTTAAGTTAAATAGGGAAATAAGGATACACTTTGGAGAACGCGATGACGATAAGAGCTATATGATATTAAATTTAGAATGATCACGATGCGATGTCAAGCTTTGTTCAAGTACAAGAGTGAAGTATACAGAATTGCAGACTAATGGAATGAGGTGAGGAAACGATTTCGAGTTTGAATGTGAAAACAAAACGTCTTGCTGGGATTGTGAGTGATTTAACAAGTTGTGAGGTTAGATATTGACTGATGATCTTTTCGCGATGAACGTTGAAAAATGAATAAAAACGACTTGAGAAGCGGACGCTGTGAGAATGAGTTCAATTTCCAATGATGCTGCTAGACTCTAGATGAATTTAATAAGTTCAATGCGTTCAGACGTAAGTAAGTGTTGTTTCTCCTTGACATTTTGCAACATGGAAATTGGTAAATTCTATCCAGTTGATAGTCGGTTTGCTAAATCATTACAAGTAATAATAATGCTGTCGATAGATTATTTCCACTGATCGTGTTGGGTACGTACAATGCACGTGCATAAATATACATATAAGCATAGGCATATGTAGGCAAACTCTTCAGCACAAAGTGACTGTCGTATGGTTGGCCTAACGTATGATCAGAAGGAGAGTGTTTTTCGTATTTTTTTCAATTTTTTTTTTTCAAGAACCTACATTCTACATATTTTCTGCCCGATTCAAAGAATTGAAAAAAAAATTAGGTTTAGATTTTAAGAATCTGTAAGAAAATACCCTCTCCTCAAAAAAACTAAATAGGGGATGAAAATTTTAATTTTGCAATTAAAAAAAATATAGGCCACTTCACATTAAAATAATATTCCCATTATTTTGGCAAATTCAAGAAAAACTTCTGAATTTTTTTGAATCCATGACCTCAGTTTATTCAGGGATCATGGGGGGGGGGGTCACTTTTTTTAGGGTGTTCGTCACTTGTTTCGACTTCAGTCACTTATGATTATTCTTCACGCCTGAAAAGTAACTTGGGTTATTTTTTCCCCATCAAAGGTCGCTTTTTTCACGCACTTTCAACCAAAAATTCAAATTTTTGGGGAACCATTTTTCGGTGACTTAGCCCCCTTCCCCTCAACTTACTCTATCTATCTGTGGCAGTTTGACTCCACTCCCAACAACCCTTCGTCAGGTGGATGCGACGAAACATTGCGTTATTTATGACATTTTTGGATATTTTGAAAGCTGATTCTCGGCAACGTAGCACCCCTCCCCTTGACTTACTCCATTCATCTGTGGTAGTTTGAGTTTACTCCGAGCAACCCCTCCGCTTCGTTGAGTAGATGGTCCGAAAAAATGGAATTCAATTCCGAATTTATCACATTTTGAGGTAAATTGAAAGCTAATTTTCGGTAACGTGGCACCCTTCCTCTTGACTTACTCTGTCCATCTGTGGCAGTTTGAGTGCGCTCCGAACAACCCTTCGTGAGGCGGATGCGACGAAAAATTGCATTGTTTATGACATTTCAAGGTATTTTGAAAACTGATTTTCGGCAACGTAGCACCATTCCCCCTGGCTTACTCCATCAATCTGTGGCGCTTCGACCCCACTCCCAACCACACCTAGCCTGGTGGATGCGACGAAAAATTGCTTTATTTATGACATTTCAGGCTATTTTGAAAATTGATTTTCGGCAACGTAGAACCCTTTCCCTTGACTTACTCCATCCATCTGTGCTGGTTTAACTCCACACCAAACAACCCCTCGACAGATGGATGCAACGAAAAATTGTATTATTTCATGACATTTTAGAGTATTTTAAAAATTGATTTTCACAACGTAGCACCCCTCCCCTTGACTTACTCTATCTATCTGTGGTAGTTTTCTCGCCCAAAAAATTAACAAGTCCTTCTCAGGTAGGGTTTCAGGCTATTTTGAAAATTGATTTTCGGCAACGTAGCACCCTTCCCCTCGAAGTACTCCATCCATCTGGGGTAATTTGAGTCTACTCCGAGCAACCCCTCGCTTGGTAGATGGTCCGAAAAATGGAATTTATCGTATTTTGGGGTATCTTGAAAACTGATTTTTAGCAACGTAGCACCCTTCCCCTTGACTTACTCCATCCATATGTGCTCGTAGTTTGATTCGACTATGAACAATCCTTCGTCAGGTAGGTGCAACGAAAAATTGCAGTATTTATGTCATTTTTGGACATTTTGAAAATTTATTTTCGGCAACGTAGCACCCTTCCCCTTGACTTACTCTATTCATCTGTGGTAGTTTGACTCCACTCCGAAGAACCCTTCGTCAGGCAGGTGCTCCGAAAAAGGGAGATTTCAGAATTTTTTGCAAAGGCGCGGTACAGTTAGGTATTGAATTGATAAACCAGCGAGTAATTTTCCTTCATTTTTATGATGGGCATTCAATTCATTTTACTCGTAAGTAGCTTAGGTTGCCTATATCTGACAGTCTCAGGTGACGAGTACGAGTATCTGTAGTGTTGGGATTTGTAAATTGTATATAATTTTCAGTACCTAATGCTTTGCGTATTACGTGTCTGTGATCGATGAAGTTGAAATAAATGCAACTGAATGCGCATGCAGCAATAGGTTATGCTCGTGAAATTCAAATTTTTGTGCAAGTCGAGCAAATTGAAGAATTTACCTGTTGAAAGTAAGGAAGTGGAAAACGAATTGAACAACAGATTATAGAAAGAGTATCGCGTAATTCTGATCTATTTATTTTCTTCGTGTAAATCTTGACGTGATTTTGTTTGTTGACTTTCGATTTCTATTGCTCAAACTACGTGCTGACAGACCTCGGAAGTATACTTACCTACTGTAGTTATGTTGATATTTTTTTCTTTAAAATTTCAAGCGATTCAAGTTCAATATTAGAATTTTTTTGCAACTTGAATTGTGTAGGTTAGATCAGTTCTTATTTCCTATTAATTTGCGAAAAAAAAAGTTCAATAAATTTCGATTAACGTTCGGTAATTTCGGTGTTTTCAACTTTTTCCCCTGGAATCTGAATCGTTTTTATCGAATCGAAGGGTAAGTTATCGTACTATTTTTAATTCGAGTTCAATCATTTTGCAAGTCTTGAATGAAGCCTGTCGAATATCTTTTCGTGAAAATTGTTGGCAAAACAGTTTGTTTCCGAGTTGTATAGTAAAATTACTCATTCGAAATCCATAAAAGCACTTCTACACTTTCTACACGCTCGATTGCTCGACTACCGACACTGTTTACCATTAAAATCGAATTTGCAATTGCAACATCGAACGCGCAGCGCGCAAACCGCGATGTGAAATGCATATTATTCGTACTTCGGATGACGTACGACGCACGGGGACCGGATATCACGTTGGACATCATTCAAAAGTCGTTGCGTGTAGCCGCGGCTGTAGCTGTATTAAAATGCGCCCAGCCTAAGCCAACAGACACAATAGTGGGTTATTTTTATGGTCGCGCGATATTACCATAAGAACAGAGCGCATATGCGCGAATGCAAACTCGAAGACTTTCGAAACCTAAAAAAAAAAAAAAAAACTTGGCCAATTCGGGCATACGTACGTATCAGGTACATGGTTGGCTGGCGACGAAGCATCACGTTTAAACGTGATATTTGCACAGCACATGGAGATGATTTAACAATAATTTCGTCTATTTAAACAACACCCAAGTATAGCTCGCTTATATACCTAGACCTACCTATGTGTAGTATAAATGATTATATTGCGTCGAAAGTTGAAAATATTATATGATTGTGTAGACTAGGTACGTATAGCGTCGAAAGAAGCAAAGTATAGGTATATAGAAAACATTTTTATTGAAAAACAAATACATATGTATATGTAGGTATCTCGTGGTTGTCGTCTCGTCTCAATCGTACGAGTACACTAAAGAACAGCTGATGAACACTCGGTATATGTATACTATAAATATTATTACAAAAGTATCAACAAACAAGAAAATTTATTATTATTATAGAAAGTTTTATCGGGTGGTTTTTCATACATATGTATCTATGTAGAAATACGTAATAAATTAAAAGTAGGTATAAATTGACTTGAAAGTTATTCGAAGCTATATTACGTATATAAATATAGCAAGTATAGGAATAGAGGAGAAAAAGTCGATTAGTTCTCTTTTTTACGAGTCCCCTGCGAGAAGAAACCTTTGAGGCAGAGAATTTTGTGAAAGTTATATAAGTGTACCTTATATATTTATGTACCTACGTACGTATTATTGTTTAATAGGTAAGGTACATAAACAAATATAATTTTTTTTTTTTTTTACAAAAATAAATACGTTTTACAAACACGAATACAAAAATTAAAAACAATAAATAACGAAACGCGCCTTCTTCGAAAATATTAATCAAAAAATAATTTATATGTACATCGTTTTATTATTATTCGTGTGTACTGGCACTCGGAAAGAAAAATAGGGGTTCTGGTGGAGCTGGCTACAGTTGACTCCTCCTTGCTTCTAGAGTAGATAATGCTGCGACCAAACCTGTAAACGAGAAGATTTTTTATTAATTTAAAAAATGAATAAAAATAAGATACCTATACTTAATTATATTATTCAAAATTGAACTCGTTCGTATTATAGTATTAATTAACGCAGTGAATTAATTCAGATTTAGTATTGTCGCGAGTGAAGAATGACCACGTAAAAGGTCAATTCAACGTGTACCGTACTAAAAGATGCGTCTTGGCGGTGGCACGATACCATGCCATGTGTGAGGTACCATCGTTCTTCGAAATGGAGAGTTTTGCAATAAAGAATAAAGAATAAAAGTGAAAATAAACATTGTCCGATTTGACGGCAGAAAGAAGAAGAAGAAGAAAGAAGAGAATTACTATTTTATAATGCTATAAAAAGAAATAAGTAAATAAAAAACAGCGTTTATATAAGTCGTAAAACATTCTGGACGCGACGAAGACGACGGTTTCGCGTATCTTCAGCAGCTTGAAAATGATGTAGGTACGTAGACGTACCTACGTGTAAAGAAAAATTGAAAATAGTATACATATATGGCTTTTGGAGGTATGGTTTTGTTTTCGTTGGTGATTAAAAATTTCCATCCAAGTTTCCTGTCATCGATTCGCGTCATAAACCTAGTTTTTTTTTTTTCAATCGAGAATGAAAGGGAATATTTCGTCAAAAAAGAAGTTTTATTGAATAAATTTCAATTTCAGATTAATTTTTTAAAAAATTTTATTGATTTTTTCAAAGTTATCAATTTTTCGAAATTGCAGAAAATCGTTGCATTTTTTCCTTCTCGAGTACCTGATTCAAGCTAAAGAAGTTGTTTTTTGATCAATTTTTTAATATTGTATGATTTTTCAAATTTTTTTTCTGAAATCATCAATTTCCCATAATTGCAGAAAATTATTGGATTTTTTTAGGCAAATTTATTGATACAATTCATTTTTTGGTCAATTTTTCAATGGTGTAGAATTTTTTGGATTTTATCACTTTTTCAAAATTGCAGAAAATTTTTTAATTTTTTTCGTTTTTTTTTTTTTTCAAGAAAATTCATCGAGTCAATTGGCTTTTTAGTCAATTTTTCAATGATTTTTAATTTTTAAAATTTTTTTTGGATTTAAAATCTTTTTCAAGATTGCAGAAAATGATTGAAATATTTTTTTTGATTTTTTATTCAAGTTTCATTCAAGTATTTCGACTTGAGATCAATTTTTGTATTTTTTGAATTTTGTCAATTTTTCTGAAGTCACCAATTTTTTAAAACTGCAGAAAATTGTTGAATTTTTTTTTTTTGCTTTTTTTCAAGTAGTAGGTTAATTCAAGTTGAGCAGGTTGTTTTTCAATCGATTTTTCAATTTTTCATTATTTTTTATTTTTTTTAATTTTATCGGTTTTTCTAAAATCATCAATTTTCCATAATTGCAGAAAATTATTGGATTTTTTTAGGCAAATTTATTGGTACAATTCATTTTTCGGTCAATTTTTCAATGGTGTAGAATTTTTTGGATTTTATCACTTTTTCAAAATTGCAGAAAATTTTTTAATTTTTTTCGTTTTTTTTTTTTTTCAAGAAAATTCATCGAATCAATTGGCTTTTTAGTCAACTTTTCAATGATTTTTAATTTTTTAATTTTTTTTTGGATTTAAAATCTTTTCCAAAATTGCAGAAAATGATTGAAATATTTTTTTTGATTTTTTATTCAAGTTTCATTCAAGTATTTCGACTTGAGATCAATTTTTGTATTTTTTGAATTTTGTTAATTTTTCTGAAGTCACCAATTTTTTAAAACTGCAGAAAATTGTTGAAATTTTTTTTTTTTGCTTTTTTTCAAGTAGTAAGTGAATTCAAGTTGAACAGGTTGTTTTTCAATCGATTTTTCAATTTTGCATTATTTTTTATTTTTTTTGGTTTTTCTAAAATCATCAATTTTCCAAAATTGCATAAAGTTGTTGGATTTTTTCAGGCAAATTCATTGAGGCATTTGGTGTTCAATTTTTTGAATTTTATAGAGCTAGGTACATCAATTCTATGTAAAAGAGTAGAGGGTGAAAAAGATGAAAAAAAGGGAGAAATATCGATTTCTAGGTGAGGTGGTAGGTAACTGTGGTATTTTTTTTTATGGAAAAATGTGTCTCTTGAAGAAATTTTGTGGCGAATTAAAGCAGTACTTACATTTATGATTCTATACGCCTCAATATATTAAATAAACAAAAAAAAAGAAATGTAACAAGTTTGAAATACGAGTATTCTCTTTGTAAGTCTCTCTTCATTTTGTTCTACTGACATGATAAGTAAGTATTTCAATTTTGCACTTCGGAGCTTCTCGGCAAAAGAAAGAATGCGACAAACGTGTAATTTTGCATACCTACTCATTTGTTTCGAGAAATGAAAAAAATGTCGAGCCCTAGTCGGAAACATTCGGACAATGTTGATACCGATACAGATACGTTTCGGTTGGTTAATGAGAGAAGAATTAAATACTGCATCGAAATGAATGTAGGTAAATAAGGTAGTGTACTACCTACGTACGAGTATATATACTTGAAATGTGTACCGTGAAAATGAAAGTTTTCTTTTTCGTGATTTATAAAACCGACATGACACTCGCGGTCATATACCAACTCGTCGTCGTGTGTTTACCCGAAGCGTTGGATGCGATCGCGGTCGCCTCTTGCGCCGATGATCTACAACAAAGGCGCGCTTATTTTCACAAACGAGCCGCCCAGGTCGGGTTTTTGTTTTCATTTGCGCGACTCGACTCGACTCGATGGATGGTACAAAACCGCAGCTCAACTGCCTAAGGTGATCGTGATTCGAGTCTCTCAGTTCGTCTTGTCTTGTCTGCTACGCTGCTTCAGAGAGCGTGTATGGTGTGGAGGAGAGAATATACGTAGGTACGTGTCGTACGAGTAAATAGAAATGGAAATTCGATCTAAATTTCTCGCCTAGAGATGACAAACGATTCGACGATTACCAACTCGTTAAAGTAGGCAATGCTGCGTTTTGGCGTATCGCGAGAGAGGGTACATAAAATTTATTACGTTGGCGGCTGGCGAGTTGGCTAGCTCGTAGATATAGTTGGAGAAGGTTGAAAAATTAGCCGAGTTTACAAATTGAATTATTTAGCGAGGTAATGCAGTACGACCGACCGAGATGTACGTTGTCGGGCTCGAGCTATAAACCGCAGCGGTTACATTAAAAAGCGATCTACGAAGAATAGGCTGTTGTGGTCGGTGAGCTGCGGAGACCGCGGCATGGCACACCGCCGTACCTACGTATAGTACGTAACGTAGGTAGTGAGTACGTATACAAATAAATATACAGCGAGCATTAGGCATATTAAATATTAAGTAAATAGTTGGTCGAGTTTAATGAGTGCCAGCAGCGTGTTCTTCCCGTTTCCGGCCAGCGGCGGCTTGTCTCGAGTATTTTTCTTTCTCGCACCTTCACCTACATAATATACTATCATGAAAACCGCAGGTGCCTGCGTATTTAATAAGCGAACCCAAACTGCAGATTGATGAAAAAAAAAGGTGTCCGCTAGAGTCGAGAATGTGTTTCAAAATCTGATAAAGAAAGCACGCAGCTCGTTTAAATTATACGTTGAGAATTTCTGAAATTGCCTAGACTTAATTACGTTTCTATAATGATGACTCCAGTGACAATCTCTGGCTATAAGTACCAGTCGAACGCTGCGCCAAAGCTGAGGTTAGGTACCGAAGGAGAAGACGCGCAAACAGACGCACAGACGCGGGCTCTACTTCCCATAGAAATATAAATAAGCGGTTATAACCTTGTTTCGGGTTTTGTTTTTCGCCTGCTCGTTCGGTCGCTCGCTCGCTCGCTTTTCTCATTAATAGAGATTAACAAGATCAGCCGCGCAGCCGGTAGTAGGCAGGTAACACGCCCGGTCGTCCGCGTTTATTAATCGTTAGCTCGCTAAATACTTTCTTTTCGTTGACGGACGCGTCTACATAGAAGAATATACCGCAGGCTGCGTGAGAAGAGGACGCGGCGCGGCGTCGACGGGCGCCGCGAGATGACGCGAGAGATATGTACGTAGGTACTGGCGGCTATTGTTTGCAAAATCATCGATATTGGCTATAATATACGTACACGACGATTAATCTCGACATTATCAATACTGGATGACTTTACGAGAGCGCTCGTAATTACTGCGGCGATTGGATCGGATTGTGTTGGGTCGCGTTTGCGTAGGTACTGGCGGTGCGCCGCGTACGTATGACCTTAAAACTCCACGTATTAATTGCGTAGGAAGCGGCGCGGTATGAGATCGGGCTGCAGCTGCGGGAAAAAATTGGCGAATTCGTGCGAACGAGATGAGATAGGTGAATTACCTATGGTAAGCTTACTCGTACGTACGTAGTAGTAGACTCGTCGACAACTTTCTCTGCCGCGTACGTATCGGTTGGTCTTGGTATTTTTGTCAGTTTGCGAGAACGGGTAGGACTGGGGGAGAGGCGAGTGAAGAATCGTAGCTTAATTAGATTTAAATTAGTGTAGTTTATAGGCGAGTCTGGCGAATTGTTACGAGGCCGCGGGCTAAGCTCGCAGATACACGGGCAGGATGCTGGCTGGGCTAACTTAGAAATACGTACTCTGTGTACGACCAGGGTGACCTGATTTCGAATTTTTTTGGGGATATGAAGTGAAAAGAAGATTGATAGAATAGTTGTGATTTATGAGGAAATTTTTTCCAGCTCAATCCTGAAATATCTCAAAATTACCGAATTTTGACTTTTTTGAATCAATTTTTAGAACCCCTGAAAATTGGAAAAAATTGGTGAAATTTTTTTTTACCCCTCTAGGACTACAATAAGACAGATATTTCGTAGAAAAATGTCAAAAAAATCGATTTTTTTACGATTTTTTGAAAATATGAAGCTCTGATGCGAAATGAAGGGGAGGGGAGGGGAGGGGATGAGAGGAGTAGAATTGAATCAAGGATCTGAAACTTTTGCCACGTTACTTTGACGTCATTTGGCAACTTTTTTTCAACCCCCTCTCCAACTTTCCAAGAAGAAGAAGAAGAAGAAGAAGAAGAAGAAGTCAAAATCACGTCACCCTATAGTAGGTACTACAGACATTACCAATCCGAAGAATTTATGGTACTTACGTTAGTTGATTTTGGCATCGACGGCGGGTTTGTATGCCTTGTAGGCCAATTCATGGGCATCGGCGCTTCTGCCCCAGCCGCCGCCGTGACTGCTGCCGGCGCTGCTGCTGGCGCCGCCGCCGTAGCTCGAGTAATCGGCACCGGCCGACGAGTACGAGTCGTGGCCGCCGCTGCTGTGCGGATGGCTGACTATTTCGTATGTGACGGTCTTTTGATGCGAAGCTAACAGTTTCTTCAAGGCGATGATGAGCGAAATGAGCAGGGCGATTTTACCGATGATCAGGGCTTTGCCGGCGAGCAGAGCGATTAAACCGAAAGCGAGCGGGATCAAGCCGAGCAGTTTCATTTTGATCATCATCAACAGCGGTCCCAAGATTTTGGCTCCTTTTTTGCCTCCTGCCGAAAAACAAAACAAAAATCAATGAAATATGAGACGATACCGGCGAAGACGAAGAGATGCCCACTGTCCAGCAGGCGTCATCGCATCGGCGTTACGTTAGGTTACGTTACAGTGTAGGTACGAATTAGGTAACAACGTAAGAATAATAGAAGAACGTGGCCAAGACTGGAACTAATTTCATTAATTGGTGGCGATTTAAGCGGCGCAGTTGGCAATTTTAACGGAGTACCTTTTTAATTAGAAGATATTAACTAGGAGTCTCGTCTCGTTTCGCCAACGTTATAGAGTTCTTCGCGCTATGATCAAAGTGGTCAGTAACTTGACAACAATTGAATGAAAAGATGAAAAATTAACGCAACTTGAAGTTGAAAAAAAAAATTGTTGCGCCTACTACCGCATATCTAATACTCTCGTTACTCGGGCACAAATTCGTATGTGTTTCAAGTATAATTATTTCGTATAAACGCATAAAAAGCCCAGTGCACACAGTTTAGATTTGTTCCATTGTCGTTGGCCACATTCTTATGTTAATGAAGTAGGTACATACGTATAGCTACCGCGAGCCCACAAGCTGGCATCAGCCAACATACTACATACATTACATACACGTATAGGTGCATACGTATGCGCACATATGGAGCACACAATTAAAAGAATTCGTTCTCGAAAAGAATTCAAACCGGACGAATTTTCTGGTCGTCGCTGTCCGCAATCGAGATTTGTAGTTCGTTTTAAATTAACTGGATTTTTATCCTACCGGCTTCAAGTGAGTTCAGAGCACGCATCAAGTGGAATGGTGACAAATCAGAATCGCTTCACTTGTACCTACTTATTCTACCCACACAAAATACTTTACGTATACGTACTATACGTAGAGCTACGTACAGTCGTACACGCTTATGGCGCGAGATTTAGATATGTATCAAGAGATCTGGGTACGCAGGTACTTGATTTTAGGATGGGTTTGCCAGTGTTGTATTATTTATTATTCATGGTAAGAGACGATGCGACGAGTTACCAAGTGTGAATATTGTGTAGTATACTGACACTCTATACGTACGAGTATGTACTCTACCCAGACACAGATCTATGTACGTATACCTATTCTCGTATCTACAATAATATCCATACTTTGAGATATTCATCGTGATGTACTTTCTCTGGCTGCTCGCGAGTTATCGAGTAAGATTTGTTTGAATGGATCGGATTTTTTTTCTCATCCTAGTGTACAGCTATAGTTTTCTTCTCGCTTTATTATTTATCATCTATTATTATTATTATCGTCATTTTTTTTTTTTTTGTCTATTATAGCCGATCTTTCGGGTGTGTTTATTTATGAATAATCACGTGTGAGGTTGAAAAGATCTGAACGATGAATGATCGATTTATGTACGGACACGAAAGCCAAGCGTGTTCCTATTTCGAGTGTTTCAATTCGAATTCGTTTTGTTTGATTGTTGTTGTTGTTTTTTTTTCTCGTCTGTTTTTTTTTCATCTTGGTCGAATCGATAGAGATCGGACATGGATCGTGAATGGATTTTCTTGGAATTTTATGTACAGACCTACGAGTATTTGTTTTTTCTTTAGTGGGAGACGTGTGCTAATGCATTGAGATGATTTTCTTCGTGTGATGTGTGAGATTTTTGTGTTTTTGTTTTTTGAATGATTCGGATTTTGGGGTGAAATTGAATTTTGACAAAATTTTTGAGCGTTCGTATGAGGTATTCTTTTTTTTTTTTTGAGGAATATTATAATGAACAGAAAGTTGATGACTCGAGGTTTTTCAGTAGACGAAATTTATAATCAAAATGAGGAAACGGGGGGGGGGAATTTCAAACGGTCGGTCAAACGGTCGATCGAATCACTCGACGACAACTTTTGAAAAATGATTAATTTTTCGCAAATCGATTTTTAAATTAATTTCCCTAAAAAAATACAGCAGGTGTTTGGGTTTGGTAAGAGATTTCGACGGAGTCTTTTCCGGAAGGTCACCTACGATGATGAAAATTTTGTATCCTCGGACGAAATATTTTCAGGGGGGGGGGGAATGTTTTGTCCCTTCAATGTTTTCGTTTTCCTCAAATTTAGATAAATATTTCCAAGTTTTTTTTAGATGTGTTGTGGGAGGAAGAGGAGGAGGAGGAAGTAGAGGAACCTCTAAATCTTTTTTTGAAATTTCTGAGTAATTTTTCGATGAGTTACGACGTTTTAAATACTTTGAAAGGTCATTTCGAAAACAAGTTTTCCAGGTGCAGTTGCCATTTTTTTGCGGAAAAATATTTCATTTCGTCTGAATTATGACATGAAAATATCGAAAACCTGAAGTTGGTGAAACGTAACGAGAAAAAAATGATCAAACCCCTCGTCGTCGTATCGAGCTCGTACAAATGTGCCGTATTTTCCACGGTGATTCGTGGGAAGATATGGTATTCACGGACCTATGATTTTCATAGTAAAATAAAGAAAAAAAATGAAAAATCGCTCTGATTTTGCTCAAACTCAAATGGGTGGCCACTGATGAGTAGAGAATATTTTTTTTAAATTTCAGTCTCCTGCAATGGAAGGGAGCTGGAGCCAAGACTTCGCAAAGTATAATATTCACAAATAAAATTGAAAAATTTTTGGTTCAGCCCTATCGAGTAGCAGAGAGCTGAAATTTTTTTTTGAGATTTTTCAAATCACCTGTAAGCACTTCTACTTGAACATGAGCGAAATCATGGGAATTTTTTTGTCTTAAAGAAATAGGCTCGTGAATGCCGTATTTCCCACGCGGCGTCGTGGAAATGTGAAGTATCGATGCGGGCTCATTATGAAGGGTGGTCGGTTTTCATTTTTTCCGACATGTTGCGTTAATTTCAATTTTTTGAAATATTTGTGATGGTATTCCGATCAAATAACACACCTGTACAATAATGACGACCGTATTTTATGCAAAATGACCGCTCTAGTTTTTTTAAAATTTATAACTCGACGAAAAACAAAAACGAAATCGCTTTCCTAGGTCAAAACACCACTTAAAAAAAAAAAAATGAAAAAAAAACACTCGAAAAATTTCTTCAAGTATTTGTTTGATGGGAGGGGGGTGGATGCTACGAGCAAAAATATCAGTTTTTCTCAAAAAATTTGCTACGTGGTAGTTTTTTTTAGGTACCTACAGAAAATTGATAAAATGAAAGAATGAACACTTAGAGAGGGTGAAAGGCTATATGATTCGAATCGAAATAAATTGTTCGTACAGGTTAATTGATAGGTACCCGAAATTTTTGATGTTTACTTTCTAATATTTTCAATTACGGAATTCACTGCCATCAATTTCACATACGAGATGATTTCTATATAGGTAAGGTACCTATACATTTATATCGAAGACAAACGATTATAAATTATTATCGTTTTCGTATACGTAAACCGTGTAAATTGGATATACGTTCGTTTTCAATTGCGCCACAATGAGCTAACTGTTTCTCTCGTCTGATACTGTATGTGTACGTATATTTTCGCATCCGCAAAATTAACCAATAAGTCTCCAATTTTACTTTTTCATCATATGAGGTAATTATTTTTGAAGATGAAGGAGAGAAAAAAAGTGCCTATACGTTTATAATACTTAGGTATAGAGAATTGATTTATTTACACAGCACAAACGATCAATTTCACGGTTATCTAGTGAGAAAAAGCAGAAGAGACGAGGTGAGACAATGAACACGTAGATATACGTTACGTACATGTAACAATGTACGTACTTATAGGTACAGGTAAGCCATATCGAGTGATCGGTAATCGAAGCATAACAAATGACGAGTTTATTTATGCACTGTACGGGACTGACCGCGTTTTTGTCGTTGTGTTGGTAAAAAAAAGAAGGGGAAAGACAGAAAATCGGGAAAATTGTCATTTAAAAAATACTTAATTTGTAGCTTGAGTACCTCTACCGTTGCTATTAGGTTGAAGCATGGCATTCTTCAGGCGAGATGGAAAGAAATTATTGCACGAATTGACGACGAGAAAGAGCATCCGTCTATCATCTAATTATTAGGTGCAATCGATCATTGTCGTATTATACGTGTATAATAAGCGCGGGTGTGCTGGGAACGACGAAACGTACGTACCTATATCAGCGCGAGTATGATTAGGTATCGACCGGGACGACGGCCGTGAAAATTGGGGTAAACAGGTTGAAATTGCGGTGGTCATGAGCGGTAGTCGTGTCGCAATGTGTGCGACACGAGAGGCAAACGAGCGAGAGAAAAATGTAAAACGATCAAATTATCGATCGATGTGCGGTCTTCCTGTGTTATAGCAGCTTATTCGAGTACCATTAAATTAACGTGTCCGAAGTTGTTATTATTATGTTTCCATAGTCTAAAGGGTACGTACCTTTCTTTTTACGCGCAACTTCGACATCTTCGTCGCCAAATCCGTCGGAAATTTCGTCGAGAGTACGGCCGGCTCTGGAGACGGCGTTCAAGACGTCGGTTCCGCGTAAATCGACCTTCAACGTGTGCGTATTCAAAAATCTTTCGATACGGTTGACCAGCATGGTGGAGATGTCGCTGGTTTGAGGTTCGCCTTCGGCGGCTGGAGCGGCTCCGGCCGGCGCGTCTTGGTCGAGAGCTCGCGGAGCTCCGTCCACTCCGGAGGCGGCGGTCTTGACGACGGTGATTCCATTGGCCAGGTTGATTTCGTCCTTGTTTAGGAATTTGTCGACGAACGCGAACAATTTGTATTTGAAACACGGTACGGAACCTTTGTTATCGGTACAATCGGCGTAAACACTTTCGAGAAAATCTTGTTTCGATTCGATCGAATTTGTGGTATGGTATCGCGGCACCGGCACATCTAAGGCCGGCGATGGCAAACATCGAATATGGTGCAGATTACAAGCGAATAATACGAATACGACGGCGACGAAATACGACGAAGAATAACACCTTTGCAGCGACATCGTGATTGCTAATAAAAATTTAATTTAATTTGTACAAAAATACAATGATAATATCACGAAGCGAAAAAAAAAATTAAAATTAAATTAAAACATGGAGGAAAATATCCAGAAGAAGCGACACTCTTGTGAAAGAAAAATCAAAGTTATGGCGGAAGTTGCGGTTTGTTATAAACATTGAACGATCACACGCTTACGGTTTTATACCGATCCCCACCTCGTATAAGCCGGCACGACTGCGTTTCGGGATCGAGATCGGGATGATGGTTGGTGATGATGATGATGAAGACGGCGGCGGCGGCGGTGGTGGCAGAGACGACGTCTCATTCTGCAAATACTACGCTATACCTACATATCGTATACGTATCTTGAGGACTTTGGGCGGGAGGCGATTCTACGTACGTATACCTTTTCTCGACCACAATGAAAATGTGGGTATATGTACGACGATGGGCATGGTAGCCCCGCTCCGTGTCTATACACACCGAAAATGACTCTCACGTATGCGTATTACAGGTGTAGGTATTGTAATGTACCTCTACCTACGTGTACCTATGCGAAAACGAAACCATCTCAAAAGACGATGCGATGCGAGGCGATGTACGTATGTACCTATTCTTTGCAAATTAAATCGCCTCGACGACGGTGCTGTACCATTACCGCAGCAGTGCCGAATGGCTATGGGTCCGTTGATTAATTACTTTCTATATGGTGTACTTTATCGTTTAATGATGCATTTCCAACATGTTTTTATCATTTTTCAAGGTTAATTTGCTGTAACGAAAATGAGGTAGCCAATAGAGATCGGTAGATTATTTTCCAAGAGTGCGATTTAATGAGGACTTCGGTTTATTTTACGTTGGTTCGTGTAGCGATGATTTGTGCTTTATATTAGGTGCTTAAATTACTTACCTATCTGTCTGGGTTATGGGGTTTGAAATGAGATTAAGAGTAGGTTAGATGTTTTTTTTCGATTGAACGATTTTTCCTCATTTGCTCACGATTGCATTTTCGGCAAAAATTCAAATTTTTTGAAAACTAATTTTCGACAACGTAGCACCCTTCCTCTTGACTTACTTTATCCATCTGTGCTAGCTACGTAGTTTGAATCACCTCTTGATAATCTCTCGCCGAGTGGGTGCGACGAAAAATTGCAATATTTATGACACTTTATAGGATATCTTGAAAAATGATTTTCGGCAGCGTAGCGCCTTTCCCCCTGACTTACTCCATCCATCTGAGGTAGTTTGACCCCACTCCCAACAAACCGTCGACTGGTGGATGCAGAGACGTCGCTAACAATTTTTTTTGGGAGGGGGGGGGGGATCCGACACAAAAATGCCGAATAAAAATGCAAAAAT
>FIZT01051036.1:0-33651 GCA_900065295.1 Paracoccus marginatus
AAAAAAAAAAAATGTATCATTTTGACGTGTTCGGCTAAAAACGCGATTTTAGAGAAAACTGTGATCGACCAAATGGGCCCTTTGCTAGCGGAACGCCACAATTAGTGATATTGCGCTGACATTACGGGGACATTGCAATGCTTACCGGGGTCTTATTTTACTGACTTGATGAAAAACCGATCGATCAAGATCTCATAAATTTCAGTTTTTCGAGTGGTATCTACAAAAGGGAGAGAAACAGCTCAAGTTGTTGAAAGAAATTATAACTCAAATCTTAAAATTTTTCCAAAAAAAACCTTTTTACTATTGATGATTTGTGGCTGATTATCAGACGAAACTGATTAAAACAATCCATTTAGAAGTCCTGGTTAAAAATTGTTTTGTGGTAACTGGTATCTGAGAAATTTCATCGTTTTTGAAATTTTGAAAAACTTTTCACAATAGATAGCATGTCAAAATCGAATAGACATTCTTGAAAAAAAATTGAAATTCCGAAATTTTTGTGTTGTTGGCAACATTGATTTCATTTCTTTTTCGACTCTAATAAAAACTGATGAATCAGACCTTCAAAAAAGTCGATTGATAACTACTGAACGAAACTCGATAGATAGCACCCAGAGTTTATTCGACAAAATTCATTTGTTCAAGAACACGAGCTTGAATAAATTCAATCACTACAAAAATTTAAAAAAGAAACTGAACGGTACTGAAATGAGCTGAAGAGTACAAGAAAACAATATAATAAATGAATAATTTGTTGAACCAGATATCCACACCACATGTTACAAATCGTAGCTCTGAATTGTAACCATTCCGAACTTGTCACAAGTTGTACACAGTGACATCACACGACAAGCATCTGCAAGTAGTACTTCTCGACAACGCACCTACAGTTTGCGCTCGAGAAAATGTACCGTAAAATAACTAATACCAGCGTCTGATGATTCTAAAATATCACGAAGTAATAAATGTCGAAACAGATTCATGTATTTATCGTGTAAAATCGAAGATATCAAACATCTTATTTCAATACTCGTATTATGATATAGCGCCATTATACTGAACACCTTATTCGTCTATATTATTGGTAGAAGAAGATGCAATACATCTTATAAGATTTAGTGCCTCGATGTTCATCTTATTCGTCCACTTGAATAGTCATTACAACTCATAACACTGAATTAACGATAGCTAAACTACCCCATCACCAAACTAGAGACATGCCTTTACTACGAATAAAATATGTACCAACTGAACCAATGATGGTTCGTAGAAATGTACACGAAGAACTATCAACATCGCAGAGATAGGTAATACTCAATCATCCCCAGGACTAGATAGTTCTTTTTTTAAACCCGATAAAATATCATACGTAATTATTTTCTATTAACCTTTCTCAAACTCATCTTCCTCTTCTTGGCGTTTTTGATCTTCAAAAGATGTTTGAACGGACCCAGGCATCGACGAACCATCACACCTCGCCACCAAGCTTGCAACTTCGTCGCCATCGTATTGAGATAAATTTCGTATTCTTTTTCTTTATGTCGACGTTCTTTATCGTCCAAGTATTCTTGAATTTCACTTTCGCGAGATTTGAACTGCAATGAAATAAACAATACACGCGTTGTAAAAAACATCGAACGTTAACGTACATGCAATAAGATTGATTTGAAAATACAATACCAGTGATACGTAAAACTGCAGCTCTTCGTGTTGTTCACGTTGGATCTCTAGTAACGATTTCAGAAGCAATTTTCGTTCTTCAATGTCTTTATTTCTATCTTTCCAATGAGCTATCAATGCGTTTAACCGCTACGAAAACATCGTATTTTATTAGTACCTAGGTATTTCACAGATCAATTTCCAAAATCGGTAAATAGAAATGAAATTACGTACCTTTACTTCCTTGTCATAATAAAACAACACTTCGTCGTGAACTCTGTTCTCTAGTCGAATACCTTCGTCTACAGATGTTATTTTCTCTTTGAGATGTTTCTCTTTGAGTTTACATTTCAACTCATTTTCTTCAATTTGAACTCGTAGCAGTTCGTCGGTGAATTCTAATTCTTCTTCATTTTGTTCTATTAATCGTTCTAACTCGATCTAAACACGCAAATAAGCACCATACATATAAGTACTACGGTCTTACACCCGGAATCATATACAACTCACAGATTGCTCCTTAATAATTCCATCTTTAAACCGAAATTCGTTCAGTAAACGTTCTTTATCTTGGTTCAGAGACTTTTTCAAAACCTTGCAACGACGTTTTCTGCTTCTAATTTGTTCTTTTAGCGTAACTAGTTCGTCACAATTCGATCGCTCTACGGCGACCAGTTCAGTCAACGTTTCGAACGTACCTTTAGCTTTGACTTCTTTCGTAACGGTTAGAAGACTACTCAGTAAGAAATCACTATCGAATAATAACCAAGATGAAGTGCAATTCGAGTTAAAATCAAAACATATGAAACACTTACACTGTTCGGCGCTCTTTGTCGGACGTAGTGTTTTCGTCGCAGTCGGCTTCGCCTTTCAGACATTTCAGCAATTTCAACTGATTCATAGTGGTTTCGAGAATACTAGTGATTTGTTCTCGTTCGTCATCGGTTAAACACTCACTCGAACTAAAATATAATCTCAATTTGTGAATCGAGTTACAAAAAAGACATATTCTCGAGTGAAACCTACCGCCAATTCGCTTCCATTGTTTAGAGTTGGACTTGGAGAAGGTGACGCGAACTCTATTCAACGAGTAAATTTGTCGATGGAACCGTTTTTCACGCACAATATCGAGTCAAACTTAGTTAATAAATGATAATTATTACCTTTTTAAAGCTAAATAACGCTTCAGAAAGTTGATTAAACGCTAATTTCGCAAGACAAACGCCGTAACGTAGCAACACACAAGCACTACAAGCACAAGAACCGACCACGAAAAACATGAATTACGTTTTTGTTCGGACAAGCGCTGCATTCACATAAACTTGGAATAAGGAATAAGAAGCGGAATAGTAATTTTACTGTAATTACGTCCTATAATTTATATGCTAAAATTTGGTAAATAACCAGCGATATTTATTCTTATTCCTCATTCCTTATTCCAAGTTTATGTGAATCAAAGTTATATAGAAGGGGAAGTTATGCATCGCCAATGGAAAACTTGAGCGGTAACTGAGCAACGTTGGTTTAGTTCGAATTGAGAGCGCTGTAGGCGCAGAGCCGAACTAGGATTTCGTAGGCCCTAGACAAAATTTTTGCTACAAATTTTTTTTTTCAATTCGAGCTTGCATACCACCCTTCATTTGAATTAATCTTCGCGTTGTCGTGCACACGCAGCCGCACAGCGTTTCACCCTCAAGTAATTGTGTTTCCAGGATACAGATTAAGTAGTAGGTACAATACATTTTAGTGGGCTCGCGGTACTCATCATAGAATCGGACGTCATGAGGCAAATTCCAATCGCTGACATCATCAGGATTTTTGCCGACCAAAAAAAAGAGAAAAATTTTCTTGCTAATCGCGCCGAATTCAAACTCCTAATTATACCTACAAATTTACTGTTTTTTTTTTCGTTTTTTTTCATTTCAATTACTTATTATTACTCGTAGGTATTTTTATCTAGTTCATTTTCTACATAGGTACTTACCTGAAACTATTTTTATTATTTTTTGTTTGTTATTTGATATTTTGTTTTGAGACCACCGGTGAATAAATGATGTAGGTAGTCGATTTTAAATTTACTACATTACAAGTATTAGGTACTTATTAGGTATGAGTAAAATGAATTTTGCTACAGTAAGTAGATAATTTTAAAAAAAAATCACGCTTCGTAGGCCCCAAAAATTTCGTAGGCCCTAGACAATTGAAGGGGCGGCTGGAAAAGGGGCGTTAGCAAAAAAACATAGTTTTTAGAAAACGCAATTGAAGCTATTCACTCGGTTTTATTCAAGTAAAAATACATTTAAGTGAAAACTTCAATTGTTGAAGTTTTCATTTGAATGTATTTTCACTTAAATAAAACCGAGTGAATAGCTTCAACTGCGTTTTCTAAAAACTATGTTTTTTTACTAACGCCCCTTTTCCAGCCGACCCCTCAATTGTCTACAATGTCTAATGGATGATTCGGCTCTGTGTAGGCGGATGATTGTCTATTGATAATGATAATACCATGTACGTAATATGAAATACAACGTAATGTTCAGTGAAATTTGAGTGAAATATTAATTGATTTCTTTATTAATTACATTAAATGGTTTCTTGTGATGTCGTGTTTTGTGCCAAGATGTAACTCCGGTTACAGATCAACTCGGATCAAAAATAAAAACTTGGGAATAAAAAACCCGTCGCTGTTTCATCCACCTAAGGTAAAAACTTCAAGTTGATTATTTTTTCCTTTATCATCGCTCTATTCTTAATTATAACATTATTCAATCAGGATCCTTACCTTCTTGAATGTTGGAGAAGAAAAATTCCACGGGACGATGAAGTTCTTTCAGAAAAAGATCGTTTTGTAAGCTGCACTTTAAAGAAGATATAATACGGTATGCTATGTTTAGTATTGGTTTAGTTAGTTATTGTGAACTTCTACTTATACAACTCTGATAAATGTACAGAAAATTTAGATTTTATGAACATAAATTACCCAATGGAATCGTTGAGCGAATTCTTCGTGGGAAACCTGATTTAGTATCAGATGCAGTTCCGTTAAAGAGTTGCCATGATTCGTATTTGTGTCACATTTCAATTCCTTGATGCATTCTGGACAGTTCGTAAATATACAAAATTTCCGTGCAGTGCAACATGACCTGCGAAATACTCGATAACATCTGAAATCGTTTCTTCACCAAATTCAATAGCTTGGGAATAAAAAACCCGCCGTCATCATAGCATTACATGTAATCATATGTAAATGCTATGAGGAAAACTTCAATTTCACAACTGTGCATGAAAAGATGAATACTTAATAAGATTTTTTTACACGTAGAACAATGTACAGAAATTAAAAATTCAAAAAAAAAATTTAAGTATCTTACTTTTATAAAAAAACTGAGAAAAAAAATTTTCACCATGTAAAATTACATATTTGTTTAGTCCAAGCAAATCACGGATTCCGACACACGGCCGCCATATTGTGACGTCACGACTAAAAGGTCTATTAAGAAAAATTATTTGAATGATTTTTCTTTGCCAAATCAGCCAAAAAAATGCCAAAATGTGTTTACGTGTTCGTTCTTCCATGACCAATGACGTTACGCAGACTTGTACTTAATTCTGTTCCAGAAATTCCAGAATCAGAAGAACTTTCAAGTTTCAGATATTTTAATTTTTTAATTTTTTTCAAGTTTAAAAACACAGTCGAGATTTTTCGCGAATATAAAATCATTTAATATTCTTTTTCGTATTTCTATCGCTTAAAAGTTTAAATGATTCGTGACCAAGTTCTCAACATGTAATAAATAATTACCAAACAAACAAATTTCAAGGCTAAACCTGAACAGCTCGTCGAAAGAGTTGAGATTTCTATCGAAGATTTCGATAAAACTAAAATAAAAACTGTAGGTACAGAGAAATGAGAAGCAGGGAATTATCTCGAACATTATCGATATTTTTATAATTTCCAAATCGTCTAAGATAAACAAACCTATTACTTCTTCTTCTACGATACTAGAATAACCCATTTCCAATTCACCACACAATACATCATTGGTTTTCTAAACCACGAAACAATGAGTTACCACTTGTTCATTGTTCGACACCGAAATTTAAAATTCTAGACGCAGCAAAATCTCATACAAAATAGGTAAACATTAGGAAAAAAATATATTTTAATCGATAATCAAATACAAAGTAAATATAAATAATCCTTAACATGTTATTAAAAACGCTTATTATACCATTCTGTTTAATTTATATCCAATCTAACTTCGGAAATAGGACTGTTTTGTTGTTTTTTTTTTTTTTTCATTTAAATCATCGATTCGTAGAATAGTTTATAAATAAAATTACACAAATAGAGAATGACTAATTACAAAATAAAAAGAATTTGGCGCAACAAACAATGAAACAAATAGTAAGTGGGAAAATAAGAAGAGAGAGAGAAATTGGAATATAACACGATTTAGAATATAATTTGTACATAGTACATAGCACAGTATAGTACACGAACACGTAAAAAATTCTCGTAAAATGGCACTTGATGTTCTTCGAATCAAAATAATAAAAGTGTATGGTACAATGATACTCGAGAAATTAAAAGAACCACGTTCGCCTCTAAACTTGACAGTCTTTTTTAGCGAAGATCACAATTAAACAAAAAGCTAGCTCTGCGGTAGTGTACAGCGAACGTGAACGCAGGCAGATACGAAATTAATAGCGTAATTTGTCTTACGCTCGTACGAAATGATGAAGCGAACATTGCAGGCAGATTTTTTTCGTTGTTTTTTAATGATATGTATGTAGATGCACATGTATTGAAGAGTAGCACGCAAACACTCCTGTTTATCTAGAGAGTCTTGTTGGTCAGCGTAACATCATACGATCGTAAATCAGACAATAATCATTTCTTAATTAAAAACGAATAATAAAACTCGGTACCAAGCATCTTTTGTATTAAAAAAAAAACCAATAAAATGAAACCAGTAAATTATATAATAAACGAGAATACATTAACTCGAAAATAAATACAATAGAAAAATCATTTCGATGATGAAATTACAATATACCAGACAATGAATGGAATCCGGTTTTCAACAACGGAAACTGCGTTAATGAATTCCAATGCGATAAAACTGGTTTCTATGTGTCTCTCTTTTATAGCCGAAGTAAATTAAAATAACGCAATTACATCGATTATTATTTATGAAACACGACAATATTACGACCATTAAAAAAATATACCAAATAAAGACATACGTACCATCAGTATGGTACGATACGCTATTTAGATACTTTGGCACAGTAGCAGACAGTAAAGAGCACGATAGTTCGTATGGTGAATCTTTATTTATACCATGAGAAAATTTTAGAGAAGGATGGCCTTCTTCAATTCCCCATAAGGAGCCAAGGGAGAGGTGGTTTGAGCCATCAGCCCATATTTTCACTCCCCTGAACACGAATACTGCTCCCCTGGCGAGGAGCTGAAGAGCCCAATTTCTCATAAATGAGCTGCAGCCTCGAAATCCTTCCCCTCTTCGCCTCCTATGGGAAATTGAAGAGGGCTAAGCTTCTCTAAAATTTTCTTATGTCATAATCATTCACCATACTAGCGATATTTTCATGAAAATCAACAGTTTGCTGGTGTACAACGACAATGAGAGACGGTAATGGTAATCTATATGGTAAAATACAATAATACGTGTGTTTGTGGGTGCGAAATAAAGTAAATAATATCATTAGAGCCATCATTTCCACGCGTGTATACAAAAAGGCCAGAAAAAACCTCGGAAAATGTAAAAAAAAATAAAAATAAAAATAAAATACCCAACTCTATTGGGCACAGCAAATAAAAATCAGAAGAAAAATACACAACTTGAGAGGAATGTTTTAGAAATTATTCCAAGTGATTCGACCGTATAATCGCCCATCCTCCAAAAATTTAAAAAATCTCACAAAAGTCCATGGACTTGGAATTTCTCACGATCACCGCGCGATTCTCTCGTCTCACTCTGTGAATTGTTCCAAAACCAGCAGCATCGTGTTTTCAACGCGGATATGGATTTCGATAAAAAGTAACCTATCGCTATGCTAGGCTATTAAGGAAAAATCTATATTTATAATCTGATTAATTTAGAGCCACGCAAACCGAATCGGGAACGTCTAGCGAATAAAAATAAACGCCGATAAGAACGCTGAAACGACCATTCGAAAGATAAATCGAATCGCTGTACCTAACAGTAGGCACGAATCTCCGATTACGCAGCCTTCCATCGAGAGGATCGCCATCACGTAAGTGTACAATAAAAATCGATAAAAAAAAATCAATTTGCGCAGAAAAACCATTCGCAGACGTCATACGACCGACGATAACAATGTTTCGCTAAACTGCATAGTACGATATTTAATATTTTGTCCATACATTAGATCAACAGCGAGTTGAATCGAAAATGTACACAAAATTCTGGCTTATCGAATTCTAATTCGACGTAGCACATTCCTGACTTTATCTTTGAATTTAGAAAACCTATACGACGAGAAAATCCTTCTAAAGTCCCTCTCCATCTCATTTGAATCCAACCCATCCCTGAATTTTTTCGTTCGAAACTTCACTGACCATTTTCAGGCCAATCATTGAAACTTTCCATACGAGAAAGCCTTTCTCTAGACAATTATATTTCAACCGTCGAAGGTGAAAAAAAATTACGAATAAATTAAACAACACAAAAGGTATCCTGGAAGGCAAAAAAAAACTGCATAGATATCCTCTTCATTGTCATGGTAGCGTATTTTCGATTCAATACAATTTTCGTCAGACAGTCGCTGAAAGACTAAAAAAAGCTAGAAAAAAATTCATTTCATCGACCATCCGAGGTGGAAATGAATTTTCTCGCTCATCACGTAATTTTCACTCCTCTCGCAGGGTACAATTATCGGACGAATCACTTCTTTAGGAAAAAAAAAAAAAAGGAAACCTTAACAAGGGTACTCATATATGAGACGAAGGGGAGAAAAATGAGATACTGGAAAAAAAGGAAGGAAAAAAGAGAAAAAATAAATACCTTAACGATACTATAAATTACAGTACGTATGTACAATCAATACTTTACACAAGGAAATCGAGGAGAGAAAAAATTATAAATACAAAATAAAAAAAAAGGAAAAAAGGAGAGGAAAAAAAGAATAAAAATCAATTATATAGAAGTATACAGCAAACATATTCCATGACCTTAAAATTGCATTAATATAAAAATCTCTTTACATTATTGATACATTATTTACCACTAATCCTTATCAATATAGAAAAAATATATACTCGCAGGTTAGGCATACCTAATTAATCCATTAATATCTGTACAAACACACATAAAATATGAAATACGTCACTTGGATTTTCATAAAAAAAGTACCGATCAAAGATCTACTACGAATAAGACTGAAAAATAATAAAATATTAGTACGTCAATCGTCCGTCGACTCGAATATAAAAATTTCACCAAAATAGAGGAAGTCACACGCCGCATTTTTCGTAATTTTTTCTTTTTTTATTGTTAATTTTTTTCTTCAAGTATATCACAGCACAGGCTAATGAAAAAAAAAAATCAAAGCTAAACCGACCAGAAAAGTTGAGCCAATCGTTAGGTAAGTTTTTTAATATTCCGAACATCACGCCATCGCCGAGCTTCAGCTTCGAGACTTGGCGAACGTAAAATTTTAACGATCCATTATTAACGTTTATTTCGCGCAATTTTCGTTAATTTTTAATAATCTAACGATATTCGAACGTCAAACGTGTTCCTCTACGAGATTTTTTTCACCCGAGTTTCATTTTAATGCTCTTTTTTTTCGCCAAACGACGCTTGTGTCATTTTTTTTAATTTTGTGCCACGAGTCGAACGTGTTGCCGAATATTTGAATCGTTTTTGATGAGCAAAATTTCTCAATTTGAAAGTTGATTCGTGTTGATTACCGAATAAGTCGAGGGGGTAACTTTCATCGTCGAGAGGTTCGTATTCTATGCAAAAATTCCGTGTAAAATGACACCATTCTCGATTATTTGGAAAAAATTCATTTTAGGGGGAAGAGGGAGGGGTTAAAAATAATTAAATTTGAAAATTTCGTGATCAGATTCGTGTTCAACTTTAAAATTTAGAGGAAAACGACACCAAACTCGAGTATTTTTGAAAAACACAAATTGAGGGGGGAGGGAGGGGCTGAAATTGCCGGATTTGAAAATTTCGCCGCCGGATTCGTACTCGGCGCAAAAAATTATATCAAATTAATACCCCACAACATAACATTTGAACGATTTTTGCAACCCCCATCCCCAACACTATCCTTGAATTGAGGAGCAAAATTGGGAGTAATTCGAAAATAGTTTAAGATGATTTTGAAAGTGAAAACGAGATGGTTCGTGAAAAAATTTTTTAATATTTTCAAGCCATATTCAAATTTAACCCTCTCAACCACCGAATAATTTAATAATGGGAAAGGGGAGGTGGTGGGGAGGAGAGGCATCATTCCGCAAAGATGAGATAAAACTGTAGAAAATGACAATCAAAAATGTCATTCGATGACCAAAGTCAAAAAACGTTCATATTATTTCATCCAATTTCATGTTCATCTGGGAGAAAATGGGAAGGAGGTGAGGAGAAAGAGGAGCAGAACTAATATTCTGCAAAAAGGAGATAAAAATTTAGAAAATGATTTTAAAAAATTTTGTTGCACCCACAAAATCAAAAATCCTCTCTAACCAATTCCACATCAACACCCCACCCACCAAATATTTTGGGGAGCGATGTGGTGGGGAGCTGTGGAGAGGTACTGGAAACCCCCAGATAAAAACGCATCACGTATATCAAATTCTAGGTTTTCAACGCCGTGGAATTCAAATCCGACCTTATTTTCTACATACCTCACACCGTACTCGAGATTCCCCCGACAGAAATACCTAATAACACTTGTATAAAAGAGAACCCCTCATCTTGGACGGTTCTAACCAACAATAGAAAGAAAATTAATCGCGGAAGGCGCGGCTACGACGATGACTCCGGTCGTAAAAATTTTTTACGACTCGGCAAATGGTGAAAAATTACTCATTACACGAGGTATCAAGTATAATGAAACACTGACGACTTTGCACTCGGTCGGAAGATCGATTACCAATTTAAAAATGTAGAAATAAGAAAATTCTAAATTAAAACGTCGACTGGGTAAAATAGCGTAGGTACATAAGAAAGAGAAATAACCTTAGAAACTAATTAAACAATTCAAAACATGACTCGTATTCGTTCCGAGGAAATAAAACAGTGATGCATGATACCCCATACGTAAAATAAGTATAAGTATCACGTTCGAAAAAATTAATTTCTTTTCGAAAAAAAAAGAAAAATTAATAATAATAGCTTTGGTGAAAACACTTTCAAGCACAAAAGATGGTAACACTGATTTAAAAAATTTACCTTACGTTTACGTATAAGAAAAAAAAGAGAAAAATTCAAAAAAATAATAATAATAAAATTTATAACACTGATGTTCTCACCAAACAAACAAAATAATTATATTATACCTGAAGAAAGATGTGCACTTGCCATAACTTTTTTTTATCGAATTACTCGGCGAAAATATTTTCGTTTTGAAAAAATTAATCGCTTCGTTGTTCTAAGACTAATGGTAGAGGTTTGGGTTGATCGGCTGACGACGTAGGTGTTCTCGAATGAGGTGATTTCATCACTAAGTCTTCAATCTCGTCTTGAAACAGCATCTCGGACTTGACCGGAAAGTTATCGGTTGATTTGAAAGGAACGCCTGTTACGCCGATGCCTACCTGCGTACAAATACGAAAAAAAATAATCTTAAGCACACGGTGAACAAACAGTCCAATATTGTTATAGGTAATTTTCTGGCCGTTATCGAGATGATAATCACCTATTCGTTCGACTTCATCAGACTCACTTTTCTAGCGTATTTTTCACAGTCCTGTATTATCCAACGGGTAGACTCACCTCTAAATTTTCATTAGAAACGGGTGAAGCCGGAGGTGTGCTGTTAGGACTTTGTAATGGAGTGGCCATCAAAAGACTAGGACTTCCATTGGCGCATTGGGACGCGAAAAAACCGAAATTATTGTCGTTGTTGTTGCTGTGGGCGGCGGCGGCGGCCAGCACTTGTTGTCTGAGACCCTGAGCCATTGCTATGACTGCCGCCGTCGAGTTAGGAGATACTGGCGGTTCTGGACTGTTCAGGCATGAGTTGTTGTTTCCGTACATACTTAACGGTTCTTGAAAGCACTGCAATAAGTTTACTGATTATTTTACGTCAACGAATGAGACACTTTTTAGCGAAGTGCGCGGCTTCGAATACGCTCCAGTGGTTTTGGAACAATTAATTTAGTTTAGTTTATTTTTTTTTATTGAAAATTTCCAATTTTCGTCAAATTAAAAATCATCGGATTGCTTGATGACTAAAATCGTCAAATTTTTTGATAACAAAAATTCGTTACTTTTTTGGCGACAGAAATCAATAAAATTTTTGATGGCGAAAATTGACGAATTTCTTTCATGACTGCAATTTTCTGATTTTTTGGTGATAAGAATCGCTAAATTTCTTGATGACTATTAATCACCAAAAAAATGCCAAAATTTTTGGTGACAAAGAATATCAAATTTTCTAGTGACCAAAAAGTCAAAATTTTAGAGACAAAAAAGTTGAATTTTTTGGTGATAGAAATTCGCTTCGAGATAAAATTGCCAGATTTCTACAGCAAAAATTTTTTGGAATAAAATCGTTCAATTTTTGTTTTTTTTGGCGACAAAAATTGTCAAGTTCTTGGGTGCAAAAGATGTCAAATTTTTTTGTAGACAAAGTAGATCGATTTTTTGGCGACAAAACACGCCAATTTTTCATAACTAAAATTTCAAGATTTTCTGTGACAAGAATCGCTAAATTTCTTGGTGACTGAAATCATCAAATTTTTTGTTCACTAAAAGTGCTAAATTTCTTGATGACTAGAATTATCAACTTTTTAAGTAACAAAACTTTGAATTTATGAGTTTTTTTGAAAAAATTTTCTTTTCAAACAATATGATCTTCCACACGTCATCCCTCCAATAAAGTAAATATCGAACTAACTGCTCTTCGTTGTATTGTACTCACCGATAATCTCGGGTAACCTAAATTGAGTGGTTCGTCTTTGATATGTTGAGGATCTCGGAAGACTACGGCTCGTATCACATTCTGAATATGGTCTTCGGGCCAATACCCCAGTAATATTCTCTGCGGTCTGCCTCTGCCTTTCGGCCTCAAATCTGCGTGTTCGTCAACAGCCACAAAACATTCTAACATTATAAATCTGCCAACAACTCTTCGCCTACTCTCCGCGCCAACTCCCATTTCATTTCACGTCGTCTAATCGTTATAGATACTTACCAGATCCTCCATCTACCGAAGGTCCCAACATATTATGTACCCTGTTCGCGTATAACACAAATGTCGGATATGGTATATCGTATTTTCTAGCTGCCTGTGACAGCGACAGTCCCTCCTTCAGTACGGACAGTATCGCCTCGGCCATTGTCTCCGGCCTCCACGACTTTAGCGGTCCACGTTCGCGGAATCTCAGATTATGAACTAGGCTTTGATTAGTGTTCCAACATTTCTGCCACATAGACTGTAATTGATACTGGTAACTATCAGCTGGAAAAGAAACCAAAAAAAAAAAACGACGTTAGAATCAGTTTTTCCAATCCAAACATATGTAAATGTTTCTCAATTATTCGGGAGCTTGGTTCGGGGCTATCTCTCAAAAAAGCATGCTTGAAGGCCGGGGAATTATAAACTATCAGGGAAGGTGTTAAACGAAGCGACAAAAATGGCTGAATACATTACCAAAATTCTTCGTTGATGAGATCACTCTCTACACAGGTCAATCTACCACAAAAAAAAATTATAAAAATTCTACGTACGCCAAATGTATAAACGAATGAAGCGTCCACACAACAAAAAAATATTTGAAAAAAAATGTTACGAGTATTTAAAAAAAAATTTATTTAAATGCAAAACTCGATAGTAAAAAAAAAATCGTACAAAACTACAAAAATATCGTAACTATAAAGAATAAGGCACACAAGATATGTTTTCTTCGTAAAAGGATCAAAAAATGAAAAAAAAGAAACACGAAAAAGGAACACATACAAAATACAAAAATAAAAGAAAAAAATAATAATCAAGGAATAAAAATCACGTACATTATGGTAATTAGTAAAACCTCAACAACATCGTATTTCCTCCTTTAATTATACTCATGCCAGTGTATTCGCTTATTATTTATACCAAACTAATCGAAATACAATTTTTTAAAATATCTTTACGAATATATAGGTAGTATAGAGTAGAGATACAAATACGAAAAAAAAAAACACAACATAACGAGAAAAACGAAACATCGTTAAAAAATATTATTACATAAAAACGTTAACGAAACAGAGAGAGAGAGAGAGAGTGAGAGGGAGGGAGAAAAAGTTACGCTTAACACGCATCAGTTTTTTTCTCAAATTATATCGTAAAAATAAATAAGCGTTCGTTATGACGTCATAAAAATAACCTAAGAATAATTATAAAATGTAATGAAAGAAACAAAAATTAAAAAACGGAAGCATAATTAAATGCGACATTAACAAATAGCAATAGGAATAACCAACCGAGGACTGTCAATTGATGCGCGCGGGGTTTAATCAAGTAAGTACTTACAAACAGATGTATTTATTTTGGTGCTCAGAGGATCTCAATCGATACGACTAACTCGATCTTAGAATACTTTACAATGGCTTGATTTTCAGCTTAAAATAACTGAACGACATGGCACAGCTCAATGCGGTAACTACCTGCAAAAAAAATTTATTCCCAAAATTTTTGAAGAGACGATTTTTTGAAAACTGACTATTTTTTGAAAAATTATGGTTTTTTGACAAATGACAATTTTTTGAAAAATCCCGACTTTTCACAATTTGATAATTTTTCGATTTTTTAAAAAAGTACGATTTTTTGAAAAATGACGGCATTTGGAAAAATTGTGATTTTTTGACAATTGACGACGATTTTTCAATTTTTTGATAAATAACGGGTTTTTCACAAATGACAATTTTTGAAAAAATGACAATTTTTTGGAAAATGACGATTTTTTGAAAAATTTTGGTTTGTCACAATTAGCGACTTTTTGACAATTGACGATTTTTTGATTTTTTGGAAAATGATGATTTTTTGACAGATGAAAATTTTTTGAAAAATGACATTTTTTGGAAAATACTGGTTTTTCTCAACTAGCAATTTTTTGAAATATAACGATATTTGGAAAAATGACGGTTTTTTCGCAACAGACAATTTTCTAAAAAGTGACGATTTTTCCACAAATGACAATTTTTAAAAAATTACAATTTTGTGACAAATTATGAAAAATTTGCATTTTTTGAATGACGACGATACATAATTTCTGACCTGTGCTGACGATTTTTTTTCAAATTTAATGGGTCATTCATTTGCTAAACGATCAGTCGATCATCTTAATTTTTCTAAAAAATTTGAACATTTTTTGGAAAATAACTATTCCTTTGAAAATCACCTACTTTCAAATAACAATTTTTTTTTTTGAAAAATTTTCAACGACAATTTTCAAAAAATGATAATTTCTTTCGCGAAAGTAGAAGGATGATTCATCGGCAAAATGATTGTTTTAAATTTTATGATGAATAACGATGTTTTTCAACGATGCGATGACGATTTTCTGAGAAATTAACATTTTTTCTAAAAATGACAAACATAATTTCGAGTGTCAAAACTGTCGAAAATTTTTACTGGTAGACGAGTTCTGATTTCGTATTCTCTTCGAGAATATGAAAAACACCATCTCATAGATCAGAAATTAGCAAATATGTGTCAACTGTTCTTAGAGTCTCATCCTTGTCAAGGTCGATTATTAAATTACACGCCATCCTCGCTTCGATGAAAAATTTTCCAGCACAAATTGCCCTTAAAAATGAAATCACTTCCCATTTAAAAAAAAATAAATAAATAATGAAAAAAACCGTACTTGACTTATGGCGCACAATTTTCTACAATCACACCAAATTCAGGCCTCATTTCTACTCGTCTCGACATTCGAAGTACACCATAACCAGCCAGCCAGCCAGCCAGCCAATTGCCTTATACCAACGCTCCACTCACTATTATAGTACACTATGGTCGGTAATACGCCACAAAAAAAGAAAAAAAAATTATCAACCATTTAATAACCTCCGCGTAGAGTAGGTATTTCTTTTCGCATTATATACGCAGCAGCGTATTTACCATATAAAATAACGTAGCCGGGAAAAACTTGTAATTAAATACATTACACTAAAGAATTATTGGAATGGAATAAATAAGACAACGAAGACATTAACATATACATTATAATGTCATGGATAGAGGTCGTTGTTAAAACATTTCATTAGCGTTTTTTCTAATGGAATATGTTTAAATATTAATTAATACAACATATTTAACAACGTCGAATATTATTATCGACGCGATGAGACAGACGAGTGAGTGCGACAAAGACGTGACGATCGGGGGCCCGGGTACAACGTGCCCAAGCAAGGAGAACGCGCATAGACAGAGGGCCGAGAGGGGGCACACACCACAAAACAATCAATTGTGTTAATTGTCAGTCGTTTTTTATGTTAATGTTATTCTTCTTGCGCAACAATAAATTAAAAACTTCGATATTAAAACAAAGCTGAACTAATGTTTTATTAATATTTTTTTTCCAATTTTTTTTTTTTTTTTTTTTATGAATGACACTTCCTTTCGAGTGAGTACGTATAATTTCCCCTTGACACTTTTTTCTCCTCTTTCACATTTCTATACCTAAGAAAGTTCCGAACGAATGTGAATTTTTTCCCCTTTCCCTTTATTTTTCGCCCTTCCGTTTTGTTCACTGGCTGGCTCGTTCGTTCGTATATTTATGTACTTCCCAATTATGTACATGGACATACGAGTCGTACCAGCACATCGATTTGCAATTCCACTCATCAATTTGGCGCCAGACCAAATAAAATTTACACTACTACCGACCGCCTCCTGGATAAATACACATCGGGTCGAACGAGGGCTTCTCTGTGTCTGTATATTATAGAAAACATTTTTCATATTTCATCTACACCTCTCCTCGCCCTATCTCTCGTCGTCTTCTCTAATATTATAATATTGATTAAGACAATCGTCTGGTCGTACGACACGATCAATCGTCCTCGTCAGTTATAATACTTATGTACAAACGACTCGAGCGTCCCTGGCCTTATAAAAATCCTATCGCTCGTCTTATGCTCGCGAATGGTAAGTAAATTTCATTCTAAATGGAAAATGAAGTATGAACGACGACGGGAGCCGAGCGGAGGAAAAAAATTACACACGAGTTCAATTTATTACCGCGCGAGACGAGCGGAGTCATTTAACGAGCAGCATTTTCCATACGCGAGCGAGAGGCGACGAAAGACGAGCCCGAGCCGGGCACAAATACGCGCTTTAAAATTAAAAAAAATATTCGAACCATTGTTTTTCTTTCTCTCTTCTCTCTTGCCCGCGTTCCAAGTTCGGTTTTTTCTCTCTCTTTTTTTTCGCTTTAAATTATATTCTTTAAAATCCTAGTCAGCATAATGGAATTTTTTATTTATACTAAGTGTTAACGTTGAAAAAAAATTCTATATTTAAATTTAGATGAAAATTATAAAATATGTAATTTAAAAGACCGTACGAAATTATGGCCGAACGTAATTGCGTATACGAGCGACTAGTCGAGTCTGGTTACAGGCTGAAATAGCGCCTCGAGCCTGGGAATGGTGGTCGATGGGCCAGAACCGGTTGGCCGAATTCGTAAATAGGCTCACAGAGTGAGATTGCAGAGACACGAGAGCAGATAGGGCTGTCCATAGAGATGCGCAAAGAGGAAAATTACCAAATTTTTTCGAAAAAAAATTCATCACGAGGGCGAGGTGAAATTTATTACTTGTGTCCCAAAAAATTTTAAAAAATTGATAATTTTGAAACAAAATTCTCAAGTGGAGGGCTGAAACATTACCTTTTTTCCTCTTCCTCGCTAAACAGTCAAATCGATCAAGGAATTAGCAATAAAAATTGGAAAATTTCCAAAAATTCATCTTATTACCATAATGTCGAAGTGAATACAAGACATGTGTCCCAATTCTTGAAAGTTCAAAATTTAAACAATCGACTGAGGCTTTTTCAAACTTTTGTGGGAAGATAACCTCGCTCCATCCAACTTGAGGCCTTTTACAATTATATATGTGGACCTCGTATCTCCTGTACTGTATCTCCCTCCCACTGGGCTTCAGGTGATCGTTAAATTTTTTTTTAAATTTTCGATTTTAAGATGCAGTCATTTTTTGGGTTCATTTCGATCAAATAGTTGCCAAAAAATCCAAAAAAAATTAAACTATTTCTGTTACAAGTTTTCTGTAATATTTTCAAAATATGAAAAAAAATCTCCCAAAATAACATTTTTCGATCAATTTTCAGGCAATTTAAACTTTCCGCCTTCTCTTACCGATAATACCAGAAATTAGATCCTATCAGAGTGCTGAAATTTTTTGAAAATTTTGAACTTCACGGTGAAGCCTTTTTAGCCATCATTGGGGTTAATTTTGATCAAATGATCACTTAAATTTTCAACAAAAAAAAAGTTCAAATTCGATTTTACGAATTTCCAACATATACTCGTAAAAAAATTATTTCTTCAAGGAGAACGTCAACTGATGAATTTTGAAATGATTTTAGATTTCATTTTTGAGGCCTCTTCCCCCTCCCCTTTGGTAGAAAGAAGTCAACGTTTTCAAGCAATTTTGAATTTTTAAAAAATTTTCGAGCCAGCTTCGATAGAAATTTTTTTTTCAATTTTGGTGAATCAGCTTTTTCGATCTCTCAAAAATTTCTTTCTGTCAATTTCGACCAACAAACATTTTTTTAATTCAAAAAAAAAAATTGAAGTTTGAAATTTTGAATTTTGAATTTTTTACCCAAAAATTACGAGGTGTAGAAAATGGTCAGATTTGTCCTCCCCTCCCCTCATTCAAACCCTTCCTACGGCGAAACCTCATATTATCTATTCCAATCGCACATTTCCCCTCATCCTTCTATTGCCTTTACCTACCCATCGTCTGATCTCGCTCCACCTCCCTTCATCTACTCTATAAACACCTCCTAAATACGACGCGACGTCAACTTTCAAGGAGCACCTCCAATCGCTAGTCTAGGCTTTTCCCATTTTTTTAATCGACCAAACTACGTAACTTGTTTACTTAGATATTCATTTATTACCTGCACACGATGAGAAACAACAAAATTTTAATAACAATAATATTATAATAACAGTAATAATTTTATTTAATAACGCTATGTTGCAAGGACATGTTGTAATATAGCGGAGTTATTATTATTTTATTTTTTTTTTCTTCAAACTTATCGCATTTTATTCGATCGCCAGGTATTTCGCCCTCTACCTCCGCCTCGCTCATTCTGTCTTTCTTCTTTCCTAATGACGACGACGACGATGACGAGCGACCGAAACGATAAAATCCAATTTTACGCTTTCGAGAAGGTGGGCGCTGCGAGAGGTATATTTATGAGTCAGACCGATGGATGAAAGCTCATCCTCTCTTGCTGCGTTGAACTTTAATGTAGATTATGACGGTATGTCACGTGCTGCCTCTCGCCGCATCTTTTCTTTCGCCAGGTTGTTAAATGTTTGCTATATGCTTGTTGATTCAGCACGAAAGAGAATTTTTTCACCTTTAGGGTGTTTTTTTTCATTCGCAGTTTCTTATCCAATTTTTCTAAAATTTACATTTAATTGATAATGAAAAAAAATTTCTACGCTGGATACCTGCCTCTTAAAAATTAATTGAATTATGTACTCATTTTCCATTTTCATGATTGTATTTCAAAACTTTCCCTCTCCCTTTTTTCAACTTCGAATAACGAAATTTCGAATCATCTTCATACTTTGACCTCGTTTGAAAATTTCTCTCAAGAAAATTGAACCAATACGTAGGCGCACCTATTTCAAGACGCCGAAATAAAAAACCGTCACGAACGCGAGAAAGCTAACGAGAAACGCTATTACCACCGCTCCAACTCGTTCAAAAACTTTATTCGCGCATTTACTTCAGGCGGAGAAAAATTTTTATTCCTCAAAATAAATTCCAAAAGGCACGAAAATGTAGTACTTTCACGATAGCATGGAAATTTTAGCTCGACTCGACTCGACTCGCATATTTGAATAAAATTTTCGCATCGCTGATACTACGAACAATTTTATCCCGGTTCAAGGTGAAATTTGGCCGTGTAATTCGATTGAACGGGAATAAAATCATCTACCAGAATTCGAGCGCAAGTGGAATGATTGCGAGCAATACGTGCCAATGGGCTTGAAAAATTTTTAAATTTGCGAACTGAGAACAGGGATGAGGTCTCGGTACTCGAAGGAGGATGGGTTTTTGTGGGATTGAAATTTTTTTCGAGTCAAGGTTCGATCGAATTTGTGGCCACAATTGAACTTTTTTTCGTCTCATTTTCCCCTTTTAGAATTGAAAATAATCTAGTGAAAATTGACACCCCTCCCCCCTCATTTCAGCTAGTCAAATTGCAACAAAAAATCACAAGTAAGAGAATCGTAATTAACCAAAAAAGTAATGTAACTAATGCGAAACATCGCGAAACTTGACGCAATAGAAACGTAACAGAAACGTCACATAACAGAAATGTAACGAATTGGAAACATAATGAAACGTAACGAAACGAAAACGTAACAGAAACGTAATGTACCATAACGAAACCATAACATAACAGAAACATAATGCACTGTAACTAAACGTAACGGAAACGTAATGTAACGTAATATAACAAAAGTGTAAGGAAATGGGAACATAATGAAACGTTACATGACAAAAACGTGGCATATCGGAAACATAATGAAACGAAAACGTAAAAGTAACGTAACACAACAGAAACATGATGCAACAGAATCACGCCGTAATGCAACAGAAACGTAACAAAGTCTCGTACACTCCCCCTTCATAGAAGGAGTGTATTTTACTCACTCTTCTTAGGGATGTGCGACCACATTATCCTCGATATGGAGGGGGTAAAAGTATTAGGACTGCTACAATATCATGAGGTACCAAACTTGGAGGCACGTGAGTGCCTTAGGGGTGAAATTTCAGAGCAGTTTTATGACGTCTCTGTCAAATTTAGATGAAATCTAATAAGAACTTTTTTTTGTAGGAAATTTAATGAGCTACACTTCGTAATCAACTTTTCGATCTACCTCCATTAGGAGACTTTTTACGTTCAAAGAACTGAATTCAAAGGCAAAAATAGGGATTTTTTAGGGAGAACCACCAAGGCAATTTTTCAAAAAATGTCAAGGGCTCTATGGGCTACCACTTTCTGCAACATGAAAAAAACTTTAGCTCCCCTCTGCTCCTGTTTACAATCATTCTACCTCGACTATTGGACGACGACAGCCCCTGAAAAGACCTAAATTTCGATGCTTGAACAGACTATTATTGAAGTAGGCACCACTGCGGTTGAAATATCCCAAAAAACCGCAATTTCAGTTCTACGATTCGTTATTTTTACAGCTGAAAAATATACCGCACATCAGGTACAGCGGTAATAAAATTTCTACGAATTAAATCTAAATACAAATAATCCTACGATGCCTGTTTTTTTACGTCACTTCAGCAATCCGACCGACCCCATCCACATGTATACCTATATCTGTTTAGCCTTCATTTGAAAACATACGTTAGCGCGATCGCGTTCGATTTGATTTTATTTTTTATTTAATAATAAGCAAATATTACTCGCACAACGCTGCCGTCGAATTTATTGGTATCGCGATAGAGTATCTAGGTAGTTTTCGGTTTGAATACTCTTTAAAGTAATTTAGATTAATAAATTGAATCATGCATGGTATATCTATCTACGCATGATATAGAAACGTTTTCAACACACCTCATCATCATTATCATTGACGTTGCCTTTTTCGCGTTCGTTGGTGAAAGAATCAAAAAAAAAAAAAATACACGCTATCGTTTGATACATAGTATTATGATGAATTCCCTGGCTGACATAATTTTTCGATGTAATACTTTTACTCTTATCGGTATATTTTTTTTTTCTTTTATTTTATGTACGTAAGTGGTACGGCAGGTACTGGTAGATACGAAATACGAGTCGAATATATTTTATTATTATGTACGCGCGAGTATGTGCCGAGATCTACCTACGTACGTTGTACACGTATTCGTATACGTAGAGTAGGTATTGGAATATCGATAGTAAAAATAATATTTATTAAATATCCACACTTGGTCGTTTTTATCTATATGGTCGTACGTACGTACACGTATGTATACGAAGAAACAGATAGATACGTATACAAATAATATTACTGAACGAAATGAAATAAAAAACGATAAAATAAATTAATTCCATCATCGAAAAACGATTACAGTATTATTTATTTTCGCCTTTCTTTCTCACTCTCTCGATGCCTTCCATCGAACACTTTTTTTTCGTTTCACGAGATAACAGACAGACGGACGTGTGGTTATTTCGTAATATCATCTTTTTCCCGTGATGACCAATATTGCCTTGGCTTTGGCTGTCTTGATAAAGCAACGAAATTGCACGTAGTCGATTCGAATGGTAACCTAGAGTCAGAGGTTTTCAAGTTTCGAGATTTTGAGCAATTCACTCGATCGCGTGGTTTTTGATTCAAGGATGAAATTCGAGAGAAGTTTACTCAAGAACCAGAGAAAATAATTCAGAACTAAATTTTTAAAAGATCGCGTTTACTTATTAATTTTTTAAAAAATTGAAAAAAAAATTGGAATTGGGGCAATTTGAATTTAATTGCAAGAAATTCGATTTCTTACGGGGTTCGAATCACAAAATTCCTTTTTTCACCATTTCCAGTCATTTTCAAGTCTGCATTCTGGGGATTAAAATCTTTTCAAAATGCCCAAAATTCATACAGCCAGAAGTTGAAAAAATATGCGAAAAATGTGCCCTTCTCTTCACTTCCTCGCAAAAAATACAGTTCATTTTTCAATGTTTAGCAATTTTCTAAAAATTAAAAATTGCATAGCAGTTTGAAGACGGTTTCAAGTCATTACTGGGAAATGGGAACTCAAAAATTTTCCAAAACTTTCCGAATAAATGAAAATATCAATTCAAAAAGTGAATTTACACTTCTCACGTGGATTTTCGACTCGAATTAAAATTACTTTTAAGCTTAGCAAATTGAAAAAAAAAAATCAACAAGACATAAAAATTGAAATTTTGTAAAAAAAAAAGTTGTAAATTTTTTCGCAATTTTCAAAAATTGGAGTTTTAAAAAATGAGTTAGTAGAAAAATATGGGTCTTTTTTTAACTTGAAAAAAAAAATCAAAGAGACAAAATTTATTAGGTGCTTCAAAATGTTTTTTTTTCCAAAATTTTTAGGCAAAATTGAAAAATATTGCGTTCGTTTTCCATTTTTTTCCGATTTTGATTCAAAAGGGGCAATTTTTTTTAATAATTCCCAAAATTAACCCCCCCCCCCCCAGCAATACTTTGGATCAATGATGCCTAAGAAAAACTTGAAATTTATATTAAAAAAAAATCATCTAGAAAAGTCAGTTTTTTTTTTTCTTTAGGAAAAGGACACACTTTATTACGCATGAGAATTTTTTACAATTTTTCAGCTTTTCCAACCCTCTCCTTCCCAAAAAAACATGAATTTTACTCATCGTCCAAATTTTGAGACCCCCTGAAAAAATACAATTTTTCCTACAGACTCACCCTGGTATATTAAAACGCTCCTTAAAAAAATTTGAATTAAGGTTGCGTTTAAGGAAGCAATCCGTGACATATTATTGGCTAAAAGTGCGTTAAAGTACCTGTCGAGGTACCTTAAGGTATCCTTCATTTTTAAGGAGCGTTTCAACATCTCAATACTTTCTCCAGATGACCCAAAAAAAATTACCCACTTGAACACCGAACTCTCTATAGTCTTTTGTCTCGACAAAACCGAATTAGAAAAAAAAAATCGCTTCGAACTTCGACTACGTAGGATAGAAAATTTTTCAAAAATTCGCCAACAATGCGGATCTTGAAGCTTTCATCTTCTTCTCCCCCTCTCATTCCCTTATTTTTCACTACCCCCATTAAAATTCTATTCACATTCGCAGCTATGCTAAGCTCTACTGAAACTACAAGCAGCTATATGTATTACTACACTACCGAAAGCAAAACCAAACAACCTACCCCCCCCCCCCCCCCCCCCCCCCACACCAAAAAAACACCTCACGTCAGAATATACAACAATTGCAGTTCCAAAGCTAACTTAAAGAAACCGAGAGAGAGCGAAAGAGAACATAAAACCTAAACCGTCATCATTTATAAAACTTGACGTAATTACGGTAGAATGAAATAAAAAAATAAAGAAAAAGAAATCCATTTCAATTGGGAAGGATCGAGGTAGGGCGAGGGGACCGAGGAAGGAGGAAAAAAAATAATAATAATACGTTTAGGTAATAAACATATCGAAACATAGAAATAATAAAAACTGGTTTGTAAATATGGTAATTATTACGTCCATATTTTTCAAAATTCTTTTTGTTCTAAATACAAATTGAGCTCTGCGTACATACAACAAACACACATACTGTAGTTAACCATTTGCAGTGCTATAAGTATGACTTGCTGGCTGGCTATATGGTTTGCGTATTTTTTACTTACGTACCTGCTATTATTGCACCATACATAGCATCGCACCTCTCTTTCTATGGCTCTAGCAGCCATAATAATATAAATTAAATATATACGTAGGTCTAGGTACGAAAAAAAAAAAAGGCAAGTAGTTTGAAACACAATGGTAGGTAGGTATAAATAATAATAATAATTTTAATAATAATAAGAGAGAGGAGAGAGAGAGGGATAAATTTCGACTCCATCATCAGCACCAGTACTCGTATATATGTAATAGACACACTCGATGATTGAACATCCAATATAATAATAACCATTCGTCTGTATACCTAACCTAGCCATACAACTCAGCTAGGAGCATGCACATTTTTTCCCTTACGAATCGATACCATTCGAACCAATGACCATTCTATGTATAATGGCTAAATAAGACGATCGAGTCAATCGAGTAAATTTTGATCACCCCTGAGCACCGATTAAAATCTTTCTACATCAAGGTAGAAGGTAGAGATATAGTATGAAGGTATAGGCTATATAGGTACATATAAATGTGAAAAAATCTTATCCGTTTTCGTTATCGGGACACGTACATGTAGCTTTATCTACAAAGCTCAAATATAAAAAATATAAAAATGAAATACAAATTATTATTCGTAATAAAAAAATAATAACTCTTTACGTACGCGTACGTATGTTTACGCAATCGTTCGTGCTGCGTCGTACGTCGCGTATACCTACGTAAACGTATGTATCTACGATAACCGAAAATCTCTTTCGTTATCCGCAACACATTAGAAACACAGCACACGATTACGAGACAAATACCTAATGTAAAAAAAAAAAACTCCAAGAATAAAAATTATCAACCAACGTCGATATACAAATACCTAACCTACCTACGTCGTATGCGCATACGTAAGAGCATATACCTACATATACAACATAATAAATACGTGAGCATATGGCAATGTTAAAAAAAGGACATAACATTATACACAGTATACGATACAATACACAAATAAATAAAAATTTTAAAAAATAAATAAAAAATACGTAATAACACGTAGTAATCACAATAAGTAAAAAACACGGGGTACCATATACGCGTAAATTCGCAAATTTTTTTCCAACCAATCCAATCCAATCCAATCCAATCCAAAAAAAGCCTACCTATTTATGTACGAGGCCGACAGCAATTCATATAGGTACATATATCGCGTAAAGAGAGCGATAATTATTAAGTACATCGGAAGCCAAATATTTAGGCAAACATATTTGGAAAATGCGTCATTCTCTCATTCTCGCTGCTCAGCTACAATAAATACGTACAAAAATGGGCAATCGGCGAATGAAATGAATTTTGTTGTATGAATTGTCGAGAGCTCGAGTCAGACCATGGCGATGGCGTAGCACTGGGCGAAGTAGGGCAGGGTTAGGTCGTATCTGCGTGGCAATTGTAACGCCAGCGCGCCAGAGCCGTATCTTTAACGTTCGCAAATAGACTTACAGCCTCTGCAGCGAAATGGTCAAACCGCAATTTTTTTTCATTTTTTCGTTAGTCTAATACAATTTTTTTCACCCGGTCGTCGAATATTTTTTTATCTTTTTTACGTACGTCTAGTCTACGTACGTATTTTTTTTAATATACTCGATCAACGTATACGTATTTCTGCAACTAGCCTTCTATTTATTTTTTTATCTATCCATCTCTCGAGCTGTACCTCTCTTCTTTCTTCCTTACCACCTGCATCGTCATCTCTTCAGCATCTCTAGATATCTTTACTTATTACATGCGTATAAAGTACCTCAGTATTTCACTGTTTTCAGGGAGTAAAGTGCCGCTTTACTCTCTATGGTTTTCCACCGATAAAACTGAAAAAAACACCGTTGTTTACATTTTATCAGATGTTATCACACATTTTTTCCTGAAATTTTTTGGATGATTTAAAACAGATGAGGCACTGAGGTACTTTTATACGCACTTAATAAGTAAAATACGTTACGCTACAATGGAGTATTGTGCCGAAACACCGACTCGTGTGGTAGTTACAGCCCTCGCCTACGGCTCGCGCTGCAACAACCACACTCGTCGGTATTTCGGCACAATACTCCCTTGTAACGTAACACACAATTACTTCCCAATAACTCTAACCATGTGTTCGGTCGATTTTTAAATAATATTTCCTCGTTATCGAAGTAGGTACTTAGTACTCGCTCACTATTTTGACGTGTACGTAAACGTACGTACTTAAGTAATCGGGTTATTCAATCGATTTCCATTAATTTTAATCGCCGAACTTGTTTTCTAATTTGAGAATTGGGAATTCGTCGGAACGAAAATTAGATCGTCTTACGATGTGGCTTATATATTTTTGTGAGGGGAAGGGGAGGGAGCGGGAGGGAGGGAAGGAGGGAGGAAGAAACTTGAAAAAAACCCTCTCGATAGAAAATTGTTTTAAAAATTGGATTTTGAAAAAATTTTGAATCCTGAAAATGAAGATATAGTTTCAATATCAAAAACGGACCCAAATAAAATTTTGAAAAAAAAAATGGAACCGAATTAGAATTTTTTGGCATTTTAAAAATTTTTCCATCATGAAAAAAAATTCAAAGATCGTTTCATAAGAAAACAAAAAAAAAATCAAAAAAAATGAAAACAGACAGATATGTGATTGGAAAAAGTCAATGAAAAATTTCTGAAAAAAAAATCAAAATCAAATGAAAAAATTGTAAAAAAAGCAAAAAAAAAAATAATTAAAAATTGTCGATGAAATTCGCCCAACACACAGAAAATTTTTTAAATATTTTCTGATTTTTTTGTGTGTTTTTTTTTTTTTAATTTCCAGATAATAGACGTCATTTTTTTCAAAAAAAAAAAGATACAAAATTGATCAAAACACTGAAATTTTCAATTTCAATTTTTTTTTTCGAAAATCATGTTTTAAAGTAAAGTAAAAAATTAAAAAAAAATGGTTTTGAAACAAAAGCAAGCATAGCAACCCCCTCCCTAATCCCTGAATTGAAGAAATCTAGTGTAGACTTTTGAAAAAATATGTTTTTGAGGGAAATTTTTCAGATGAAGTAATTCGATTTTCCTACAAATTTACGATTTCTTCATTGAAAAAAAAAAAAAAAAAAAAAAAAAAAGGGAAAAAAAAAAAAAAAAAAAAAAAAAAAATGGGCAAGCAATACGTTTGAGGAAAAACGATCACTGATTGTAGGAGGAAAAAGGAAAAAAAATTTGGAAACAATCATTTTCATTCCTTTCACCACTTTTGAAAAGGACGAACAGGTGATTGGAGGAGGGAAGGATCAAGTGGGTACATGAGAAATTTTAAAAAAAGAGGGAAATATTTAATAGCAAATTTCATCACTAAAAAAAGTCTCGCACATTTTTCGAACCCAAAGGGATAATTTTTTCTTCATCCCTAAATTTCCTAAATTTTCAAAAATTCGCTCCAGAATGAAAACAGCTTTTGAAGCAATATAAATTTCGATTTATCAAAAAAAAAAAAAGAGAAATTGAGAACTTTTCAAGACGACATTTTTTGGAAATTCTACTCCCCCCCACCACCACCAAAGAAAAAACGAATAAAACAGACAAATAATTTAAAAACAGATAGAAAAAAACTCATTTTACAAAACATTTCGAAAACCTGAAACTTCATTGCTCTGTCAACTTTCGAAAAACTTTAAGAAGTCAGGGAAGGGTGAAGAGAGGAAAATTTCTATTTAAAAAAAAGAAATTGAAATGAAAAAATTAAATAAACCCCCACTTTCCATTCAAAATTTTCAAAAACCAATACAAAAAATATTGTAAAAATTCAAGGGCAATATTAATTTCAATTTTCTTTCATTCTTTCAGTTTCCTGCGGGGTATGCTTTGGAAGCGCGTTTGACTTTCATATTTTCCAGAAAATCATTCCGCTTCTCTCGTCGTTCGTATCTTGCAATAAATTGATAAAATTATCCACTTTCAATTCTCACCGTCAAACAAGAGTAATAAAATGTTAAGAAGTTGATTCATGCGACTAAAAAAACAAAAATCGTTGACAGTTTTGCTGTAGAAAAAAATCGGTTAGCTTTTTCAGAAAATTAAACGCAACAGATCGGTATCTTCCCCCTACCCCCCCCCCCCCCCCCCCCCCCCCCCCCCCTCTTTCCAAAATTGACCAAACCTTTGGAAAAAAAATTCGGTGACACATCCAAAAGCAGGCACACTTCAACCCTAAGATTTCCTTCTTTTTCTTTCAAATCGAAAAAAAAATTTTGATCCTTATTCAAGGTCTTTCAGTAACTTTCACCACATCCGAACTTCATTTCATTCAAATCACCTTATCACTTACGACCCATGCTCTCGACACTTCATCAAACGCAAATTCCACTTCCGACTAACGGAATAATCGTAAACAATGAAAAAAAAAATTAAGAATAAATAAATCGTAAAAAATACAATAAAAAAAAAATGAGAAAAAAATTAATTCAAAAAAAAAGGAAGACAGAAGTCAGAAATGAGCATACAACAAACAAATAATAATGATTAAAAAAATAAATAAACGCGAGCGTAATGAACGAAATTGAAAATAAAAAAAAATTACTCGCTCTTTTAAAACACCTATAGGTATAATAAATTACATACACACTCACTTACATACGAGATACACGGAGAAACAAATGGAGATGGCCTATAAATATGGCACACGTTAATAAAACTGGTCGTTTCGCTGACACCGAACAGCGGGCCAACGGACTAGGGCAGGGACTCGGGGCGCGAGGGGGGTAAGACCAGAATATCGTCTGCGAAAAGACGCGCGGGCGATCGGGTCGCGACGAAAATCACTGGGCTTATTAATGGCAAATCGGAGACGTTTTGGCGTGAATTTCCTGAATAATCTGGAAATTGGCCGCACTTCCTACGGGGCCTGTCGCGCCTGCCACGTTGCCGTTATTATACGAGGCCAACGACGACTCGACGGACAATTTCAAATACTGGTGCAAAGGACTGTACGGGCCGGCCGTTTGGGCCATCGTCTTCGCGGTGGCGGTGGCGGTCGCGTCGCGCCCCGTCGAGAAATCGTACGGTTGATCGTCGTAGTAGTCTTGGCACTTACCGGAGGCCGCTCCAGCCCCCGAATAGTGCAGCGAAACGATGCTGTGTTTTTTGCAAAACGCCCACCACCATCTGAAGCCGGACAGTCCTTTGAATTCGAAAGCCGGATCTTTCCTCTGCCTCAGGTTCGACACGAAGGTCAAAACTTCGTTGAGCGATTTACGCGTACGCCGGTTGTACGGAGACTCGGATATTTGGCAGCAGAACTCAAGCACCGCTGTTTCCTCATCTTGGCTGAGGGCGGCTTCTTCTAACGCCTGCATGCGTTTCGTCTTACCCAGTATGTTATCGTAGAGAGTACCCTTCGGTATACCGAAGTACGTAGACGCCTGGGTGAAACGCATCTGCTGCGTGACCACCGCCTGGATGGCTTCCTTCAGTTGGGCTTGAGTCCACGTCGGCACCTTCAGCTTCAGCGAACCCGAGGAGGCGGCCGCCGAAGACGAGCCAGAGCCCGAAGACGAGCTCGTGCCGCTACTCTGAGCGGAAGCCCCGCCGCCGCCGCAGGTCGCCGCCGAAGCGGACGCCGATGCTGCTGACGCGTAATCTAAAATGGGACACAGGCAGCATAGTACCATCGTTAAATCGGCACACACATAACAAACAACAACATCAACAACACCAACATCAAAATGAGAATAGGTAAGGCGATGCAGGGAGCGAAAAAAATCGCCTATTTCTTTCTACCTCAACCCATCCCAGAAAACACCCTCCTGCTCGCCTAGCCTACAATATCATTAGCATTTCAACGAGGGAAAAAAATTTCAGCAAAAATTTACCTCGCCGACAGTCGAGCTCACGTACACACAATAGCGGATGCTCGACTACCGTGCAAATTGTTATTTTAGAATAAAAAAAATTCTTCTTTAATATATACCAGAATATTAAAAAAATAATAACAACGGAGCAAAAATCTCGATTACCCCCGTGCCACCCCGTTCACGGTCATTTTCCTCCCCAATTCGCCGTTTTTTTACGTATTAGACAATATCAAAAGGCTACAATTTGCATTTTATATTTCCACATTATGCTAATCGAGGCGCCCTAATAGAATGTATTTTTATCAATTATCGTCACGAAATTTCATCTTTTTTTTCGCCATTTCCCACTACCACCACCACTATGGACGCCTTCCACAGCCGCCGAAGGTCGTTATAAAATTATTTCGCGATTTTAATACCGCTCGTTTGCGTCGCCGTCTGGCAAACTAATAATACCCCCCACCCCTCCCAACATAGGCGCAATTTCCTCTAAAAAATTGGTAAAGTTTTTCGAAACCAATATTACGACCTTTCTATAGAACGAAACAAATCAATTTGAAACCTCCACCAACCTGTACCCTCCAACAGACTTGGAAATTTTGAAAAACCTGTCTCAAAATTTTCAGTAAAAACAGCCTACTCGATTATCTAACTCTCAAAATATCAAAATTACACTCTACAAAGTCTAAGCGAACACAAAAAAAATCATCACATGCGATTACCTAGGTGAGATGTAAAATAAAAGCCATCAAAACCATACAGAAAAAAAACGATTAAATACCCCCAAAAAAACAAAATATTCGATATACTTACAAGCTAAGGAGGTAGAGGCATTGAGCCATGCTTGTGACGATTCAAGCATCTTGGCCTGCAAAACAGAAAAGAAAAAAAACGTAAATAAATTACCATTTCGTTTCGAGAATGCACGATATTATAAATGTACACGTACAAAATAAGGAGAAGAAAAATTCCGCCATTACGACTTAATATGTACACATAATGACCATAGAGATGGTAGATAACCTCTTCGATATTGCCTACTGTGGCACTTGCACTCCACCCAACCCTGCGACTGTGTAACGCGGCAGGTAAGTTAAGGTACCGTCTCTGTTCTATGCGTCGTAAGTAAGTACTGTATTGTGAGTATTTGTATATTAGGTATTAGGTATTAGGTATTAGGTAACCCGCGACGCCGTCGCGCTTACCAAATCGTACAAATAATAAGCACTTACAGAAACGCAGAGAAATAAAACAACGCTCATTCGGTCGACCGGTCCGTACGTCCGACTACGACTCCAAATTCCGAAACGTTTTATTACCTGCGTTTCGAAATTACTTAATAATTGAGGAAATGGTAATTCTTTTAATGTACTAAGATTATTATCTTTTTGTTTTCAACGATCGTTGTATGGGTATATAGTGGTAGTGTTTTGTGTAGGTACGCGAGAAAACAAGAGGTATAGGAATAGGTATCTAAAGGTATAGATACAACTAAATTATATTTGTGAAGGTATGACCCACTCTACACCTAACATGAGATTGTGATACGCGTTCGCATATTTTTCCACCAAAAACAAAATCGAAAAGTTAAAAAATTACTTGTTCAATTAAACATGACGAGGAAGAATTTTTTCAAAATCTCAATCTCGAAATTACCAATTTTGGAATCAAGTGGAACTCATCTACTAAATTTCAAATTCTGAGTTTTTGATAAAAATGAAAACCAATAAACTGAAGTGCTGGCAGAATTTTGGCGGCATTTCCAGAATTCTGCCCCAACACTTGGATCAAATTTTTAAAATATCGGTTAATCCTGATTTTTGGCCGCATTTTGATGATTTTGCTTGAATTTCGGCACAATTTCCATTCAAATTTTGGCGAAATTTTGGTGATGTTGCCTGGATTTTGCCTCAACAATTTGGTGAGAATAGAATCAAAACGCGATTCCAGATTATTGGTGGAATTTTGGTTGCATGGTAGAATTTTTTCAGAATTCAGTTTTGTCAGAATTTTGGTAATATTGCTTGAATTTTTCCATAGTTCAATTTTGGGAAAATTTCAACGATATTGCTCGAATTTTTCCAGAATCTATTAGTTTAATATTTTGGCGAAATTTTGGTGATACTGCGTGAATTTTGGCACAATTTCCTTTCAACTTTTGGCAGAATTTTTCTGTAGTTTAATCTTGGAGATGATATTGCTTGAATTCCCGTTCAAATTTTGGCAGAATTTTGGTGATATGGCCAGAATTTTTCCACAGTTCAATTTCATATTTTGGCGGAATTTTGATAATATTGCCTTGTATTAGGTAGTCAAAATTTAGTTTCAAATTTTGGCAGGATTTCGGTGCCGTTGTCTGAATGTTGTCAGAATTCCACTACAAATGCTGACAGAATTTTGGCGACATTGTCAGAATTCAATTAGATAGTCATTTTGGCAAAATTTTGAGACATTGCAAAAATTTTGTAAAAATGCTATTCCATGTTCTGGCAGAAATTAGAAGTCAGGATGATTACGACATTACCACATAAATTTTGCCGAATTCTACCGTAGAACTCTGGTGTCACTCCAGAATTTTGCCGCAATTTCATATAAGATTGAACTCGGTTCCACCTAAAATCAACCAAAAAACCATCTCAACACATCCTCAATCCACCACATCTCAAATTCAGCCTTTTAACTCTCGCTCTATAGGCCATCAAATCTCACGTACACCCATCGAACACACTTCCTCGTTTCCACAAAACCCATCTTGCCCACCCCATCGGTTACTTCCGCCCTTTCACAATGTGTTTCGGGGCCATGCCCATAATAAAAATAACGAAAACGGAATTAAATAAATATACGTGCGGCGTACGTATACGTAGGTACAGTGTACACACAAGTATTTCATCCTGAATCGATCATTCTGCTGGTACTCGAGTTGAGTCTCTCGACACGCCGAACAAAAGAAATAAAATGAGCCATTCTGCACGACGATTATTAGTTCACTGCACCTTTCGGTCTCAGCCCCAGCTCGAGCTCGCGAGTACATAAAATGCGAGTATTAATAACATAGTACACATACATATAAAAACCAACTCTATATACGTCGTAATAATGGAACTATATACTATGTTGTGTACATACAAAATTAACATATTTATATCCTCGATAGGTATACGATACGTGTATATGTGTGCATGCCTCATCGTCGTCGTCCCAGTCGTGTACTTTCATGGGCTAGCATGCAATTGCGCCAATGGGCGCTGTTATGATGTAGGTATGTAGTTGCGCCGGATTTGAAAAAGGTAATACATGCAGTTGCGCCGGTGGTC
>FIZT01051045.1:0-48064 GCA_900065295.1 Paracoccus marginatus
TACATACACGAATTTGTAGTGTGCTAGTGTGGTGTATGTAAACACACTAGCAGAGATCAAACATGGCGGCCACGTATCATACCCCCTTCTTTAGTACCCTAATCAAGAAGTTAGAACTTTGAAAGTTTGTTGAATTTAAAGACCTCGGCTCAACTTCGGAGTCTCCGACTGTTGAATTATAGTTTATTGCTGAAAAAATGGTTAAAAAATTAATTTAAAGTTGAAACTTGTCTTTTTAGTTCATGTACGTAATCGTTTATTATTTTTTAGAATACAACCTTTTCTTACCAAGTTTGTGCACTTGATAGTTAGATCTTCTAAAAAAGTTCTTTTTAGCGTAAGTATCCATTTTTGATCTAGAAATTCAGTACACATCAAATTCTCACTCCATATGATATTCCGGTAGTAAGCCGTTGCATGGCTTATGTTTCATGTATCGGCTTTCAAAATTGTGAGAAAATTCAATTTTGCTGCGTTGGTGTTAATTCAACTTTCTTGTATCTGTTCTTAATTCATCAGCGAATCATCAATGGACGACTCTGCGATCACCATCGACTCTGAAATTCAAGGAGTCAATGAAGCAGTTGTTACCGATAAAGCAGAAGCTCAGAAAAATGAAGTAGATGATTCAATTTCGACCCTTTCGTCAGAAACTGAAAAAAAGCAAGCAGACGGTAAACAAGAAAATGGAGAAAATGAACAGATGATGGTAGACGAGCCAGAAAATACGGAGGGAGCAGATGTCGTTCTTATCGAGTCAGATAGTAAGTTTTCACTTATTGGTTGTGGTATTGTGACTATGACTACGATGATGATTAAATGATTGTATCGTTGCAGCCGAAACCGATGTAAAAACAAAACTTCATACTTCATCCTCCGAACCTTCTAAAACAGAAATTAATAATGAAACAGTCGAAAATGATAATTCGAAGGTAAATTTCCAATTATTTATAGTTTTGTTCATCATTATGTATATGCTGCTACTAATAAACTGATATTGCTTTCATCAACGTTGTAGCCGCTTAATGGAACCGATGTAGATGATAAGAAAGATAGCCCTACGAGAAGCAAAGAGAGTCCAATCAGAAGTCCTCCTGAAATTGAAAACATGACCGTAGTGGATGAAGTAAGAAGCATAACTGGCGATCTATTAATTTTAATTTAGTTTTTAATCGTTTGGTTCTCTTCTTTATTTAGGATGTAGAATTACTAACCGATGAAGAGGAAGAAAAAGAAAAAGAGAAGGAAAAGGAGGTTAAACCTAAAGAAAGTGGTGAGTTTTTATTTTCCATGACGTTTTACTTATTGCTTTGTAGTTTCAACTTATTCTTGTATATTTTCGTTTTATAGAAAAACAATCAAAAAGATCATCCAAAAGAAAAAACACCGATCACGAATCCTCTTCATCTAAAAAACGAAGCTCCCACGAGAGTTCTAAATCAGATCGTCCAACAGGCAAAGACCGTGACTCAGATGTAAGTATTTGACAAACCTTCATTTTGAATAATTTCAACATGTTTCATTTTCGTATTTATTTTACAGGGCAAAAAGTCATTACCACTTCTAGGAAAATACTGGAAAGCCGTTAAAGACGACCCTACAGATTTTACCGGTTGGACTTACTTGCTACAATATGTAGATCAAGCCGTACGTATTGTCTTGTCGCACTTTTTTATTTTTTTAAATTTTAATTTCACATTCTGAATCAACTTAATGATGATTTTGCAGAACGATATCGCCGCAGCTTCTGAAGTTTACGACGATTTTCTCTCAAGATACCCGTATTGCTACGGTTACTGGCGAAAATACGCCGATTATTTGAAGAAAAACGGTCAAAAATCCAGATGCGAGGAAATCTTTGAAAAAGGAGTCAGCGCTATTCCTTTAAGCGTAGATTTATGGATACATTACCTGAACTACATGAAAGACGCATACGCTTCAAACGAAGAACTACTCAGGAAACTGTTCGAAAGATCTCTCGAATCGTGTGGTCTAGAATTCCGATCTGATCGACTCTGGGATTCGTACACCAAATGGGAAATAGAAGGTGGTCGTTTACAAAACGCCACCGCTATATTTGATCGCTGGCTAGCTGTACCGACTCAGGGATACGTCACTGTGATGGAAAAATTCAAAGATCATGTTAAGAAAAATCCACCCAATAAGATTCTCGAGCCAGAAGAATTTTTCGCCCTTAGAAACGACGTCGTAAGCGAAACAAAAGCCACAAACGCCGAATTAGAGAGTAAATTATCGGACGATGCTCCTCCGGGAGAAGAAACTCCCGATCGATTAGATAAGGTATTCAAACTAAACTAAGTATGTAGTTGATATTTTGAGAAATCTGTCTCAATCAGCGATATTTTATAGATGAACGAAGAAGAAACCAAAGCTCTCAAAGATAAAATCATATCTATCAGGAAAGATCGTCATAAGGTTACCCAAAAAGAGGCCTTAGCCAGGTGGTCATTTGAAGAAAATGTAAGATCGAATGATATTTTATTGTTGAAGTTCTATAACCTGTTGTGTTAACAGTTTGAAAATATGTTGATAAAACTTTCAGATCAAAAGACCGTACTTCCACGTCAAACCGTTAGAACAGTGCCAACTAAATAACTGGAAAGAATATTTGAACTTTGAAATCAAAGAAGGCGACAAAGAACGTATTGTGTTACTTTTTGAAAGATGCTTGATCGCTTGCGCTCTTTACGAAGAGTTTTGGATTAAATTCATCGAATACTTATTGATCCAACCCGAAGTACCGATTGCAAAAGTGCGTGAAGTATTTCAACGCGCCTGCACTATACACCACACGAAGAAAATTAATATTCACTTGAAATGGTCCGCTTTTGAAGAAACTTACGGTGAGCGAGTATTCGACTTACGTACCATCGAAAATTTGTTCGTGAATTTACATCGTGTTGGGCTTCGGAAAATTTTCAGGCAATTCTCTGCAAGCTGCTCAAATACTGGAAGATTTAGAAAAAACCTGTCCTGGTATTTTGGTTGTCATGTCCAGACGAATTAACATAATACGTCGCAGAGGGGAATACGAAAAAGTGTGCAGTTATTACGACAAATACATCGAAGAGAACGCCGAAAAGAAAACCATTTCTTCTAGTCTCGCCATCAAATACGCGCGTTTCTATTGCAAAGTGAGTTTTATTCGATATTGCAAAAATCATTTCGCCTTTACTTCGAAATACTCGACTGTTTTTCTTTTCTTAGGTATTGAACGAACCCGACAAAGGAATCGAAGTACTGAAATCAGCCATTGAAAAAGATCCGGTAGGTTCATCGCGGTCATTAAATACGAAATAATGAATTAATAAAGTCGCACAGTCAATACTAAACTCAAGTCATTACTTTCTAGGATAATTCCAGACTTAAATTACAATTGATCGACATCCACATGAGTAAATCTCCCATCGAATCCGACGAAATTGTCAGCATAATGGATACGATTATCAACGCCGAACAAGATAACGAAAAGAAATTATTATTCGCCCAAAGAAAACTCGAATTTCTAGAAGAATTTGCCGAAGAATGCGTCGCGTATGTTTGAAGACATATTTTTCGTCGTGATTTCGTTTTTTTTTTGACTTTTTTTTATCAACTTTTCTTATTGCTATTTTCTAGCGTTCAAAAAGCCCAAGAAGCGTACGACAGTCTGGTTAAAGTTGTCGCCGAAAAGAAAAAGGAAATGGAAGAAAAGTAAGTTTTTTAAAAAAACTGATTGTTATTCAAACCGTACGTTTAGTTAAAGTTAGTGTGATTAGAAATACAGCAGGGTAAATATAAAAAGGATGTTTGGTTACGTAGATTGGGTTTTGATTGATTTAGAAAGAGTGAGTTGGAAAAAAAAGAGATCAAGATTAAGAGGAAGTATAGAATGTAAGATCACTCTTCCCTTTCGTAATTCATGTATTGAGTTGGTAGTTTACAAAAGTGTTTAGTTTTAAGTTCATGTTTTTTCAACGGATTTGAAATTTTGAATATTTCATCGAAGTCTTCGAGACCGGATTCGTATAATAAATCAAAACGTAATTTGACGCTTTTTATACGTGATTATCAATGTAATTTATTGTGAACTTGGTGACTCGTTTATTTCTACCTTGTGTAATGATTAGAATTAGGTATAGGCTACGTCGTTGTATATATTTTTTTTAATTGAAAAAAAATGTTTTATGTTATTTGAGTTATTTTTTGAAATGTGAGAAATTTGTTGAATAAAGTTACGATATAGTAATATTTTTAGGAAGTGTAAATACTTATTATTTGTTACCAAATCTGATTTTCATTACGTAGGTATAATTATTGCTTTAGAATAATGAAAAAATCGATGTAGCATGTTTTGTGGTTAAATTATGAATGATTTGTTTCTATAATATGAGATAAGATGTACGTAACGATTTCGAAAAGTCATCAAAATGCGGAGCTCTTCATCAGTATCATCACCATCTTCTCATACTTATGCAGCATCGAAAGAACTCATCTTTCTTTTTAAACTTATGCGTGAAGGATTGTAAGTATACCTCTTTTTCGACCTTTTTTCCCCTGCAGTTTGTATTAGTTGTTAATTTTTATTGTAATAGCTCTTACTTGAACAATTTTTTCGATGTAAATAGCAATGAAAACCTCAAGATTTAAATCTTGTTGTATTCGCGACGGCGCGTGCTTTATATGTATTTTGTTAATTCGCTCTGAATTTTTTTTCCAATGTGTATGTACAATTTAGAGTAAGATTGAACGTTCCTATATGATAATTGAATTTTGTAATTATTTAATTAAGTCGAAAAGGCTCTGAAAACCGAGAAAAAGCGATGCAGTCGAGTGTGAACAAGTTCTGTATATTACTGGTTGACCGTTTAACTAGTAACATGATCGATGACGATTGTTAATCTCTTTTTCATTTCTTTCTCATTCTTGAATGACAATAGACTTGAAAGAGAGCATATTTTCTACTCGTTTAGAAGGAAAGGGGTTGAGGGCGATCAAAAGTGAAGCAAATTATCAGTGATCATTGCTTTTATTTCAGTGTTTGAATTATGTGTGAATCGATGGAGGTTAATTATTCGTAATCATAGCCTAGTTTTATCCTAGTTTTATAGATTCTTATTCTTTTCATTTCATTTTTCATGTACACCTACACATATTTGTGTTTTCCTTCCTCTAAATCGAAATCCCATCAAAATGTTATTTTTTGTAATTTTTGAAAACTTTCGACCGCAAAAAAATACTTGATAATGAGATTATTCACTTTCTTGGAAGCTAAAATTTGATCCTATTCACATAAATTATCGAAAAAAGTTGATTATTTGCTAAAAAAAAAAAAAAAAAAATCACGTGGAAGGGAGTGCGGATGGTGGTGTATTTTTTTACCTATTTATTTATTTACTTTGGTAATTCGATTCCTCTCCGGTTTGATTACGGTATCTGTACTCGTGGCAATGACTGCATAGTAAAATAGTTCCATTTTTTCCTTTGAAAAAAAAAAATTGTATAATTATTTTTAAAAAATTATCGCCTAATTGCGCTAGTCGCGTAATTGTGGTTGTCGTTTTAAGGGTAATTTTGTAAGTGTTTTGTTTTACAGGTATCTGGATAGGTATGGGCCACATCGAATGTGGAAATACGTCGCAGATACGCGTGTAATTTACAAACAACTAACGTATTTTCTTTTTATATTCACGTTTTGCGAAAATGAAAAGATTTAAAGGATATGTTGTACTATTTCGGTGTATTAAAATAATTCACACGGGCATGTATTACGTTCCAAATTAGTTGTAACGAATACGACACGCGATGACGCGATTTTTTAAATACAATATGGATCTCGATCGTTTTAGAAGGTACGTAAATAATCTATTTATTCAACGAAAATATCCGTTTGAAAAATACTTAATTGTTTTGCATTGTTCAATCATTTGAGATTTCTTTTTCATCGTTTATTCGAAGTATATGTATGTTATTGATAATTTTTCTAGCAAGGTTGTCTCGTCCGAGTAACGCCTTAAAAAGTGTTCACGAGTAAGAATTTCACTGAAAGGGGCTTCAAGAAGAAGTAAGGTAGGTATGATTTAATTTTTCTCTCTTCCTTTGCAGTTCGACAACTTTTTTTTTAGGTGCGACAGTATAGAGCACAGACATCGAGGCGGAAGGATAGACTATACTTTTTGTGTTATTTTTAAGAATGTCAAATTACATAGTGTTTGAATTTTTTAGGATGTTGTTTGTAAACTAATTATAAGATGTATTATTTTTTTAGTTTCGTGTAATAGTGCTAAGGGTATTACGTCCTCTGTTAGAGTGTTTTTTGGTATAAGAGGAATTGGCAATTACTCGAGAAGTCTGCTGTACCATTAACATTAATTAAGGTGTAAATTTTAGATAATTTTTACGTATTAGAATTTTGGTAGTATTTGGTTGACATACTAGATTAAGTTATAGCTATATTACGAAGTTTTTGAGTTTTGTAAGCAGAGGCGATCTTCAATAGACGTTCAGAGAACCCAGAACATAGTCAAATTTACGCTTTTACTGTAATTTAGAATTTTTCAACGTATTCCCTCTCTGATCTCGATATTTTTTATTATTTTTGCAGGAAAAACGAAGCAGCCGCGAAAAAGAACGGTACCGGAGACCAAGCTCAGCCGGCCACTACCATAACGTACACCGCCACTTCTGCTCCAACTTACTATCCAACCGCTGCTGCTCCCCAAACGTATCAAGCATATCCGCAAACTTACATGACGACCGCCTACCAACAGCCAAACGTTTACCCACAAACCGATCCGAGTTACGGTTACCAAAATTGGCAATCTTACGGGGCTTATAATCAACAATGGCCTAGCGGTACCTTACCGCAGACTGGTGCTACTGGAAGTTATTACAACGCGTACTGATGCTAGAATTCGTGTCCGGTGTGAAATGAAATCTAAACTAATTGAAATTACGTTTTTCTTTGTTTGAATGTACGAGTTTCTTGACTTATTTTTTAAAATGCATTTATTTTTCTTTCTTTTTTCGTAAAGAATGTATTAGAAAAAATTTACGACGTAATTTTTTAAGTCACGTTGAATTCAAAATGACGTGTGTGTTGCAAATTTTCGTAATTTACATGTATTGGTTACGTATGATTAGGTACCTATTGATTATAATAAATAAAAAGAAGTAAAATATTCTGAACTGAGGCTGTCTTTTAATTTTTTTCTATTCCTAGTATAAGAGTAGAGTAGACTGCTGAGAAAAGAGAATGACGGTGCTTTTTCAAGTTCGGTCGGTCACATCACTTCCAATGGTGTTGATTGATTGTTCAGAAATTATGCTCCTAAGAATAGAAGGATATTCCAAAAATATTATGATAAGTAAGTATGGGAGATCAGTTTTGTATTTTCGTGGCATCGTGGGAAAGTTTTGCGTTTGTCGAACTTGAGCTTTGAAATTTTTTTGTTTTGAATAAAAGTAAAACCGACAATGCGCGGAAACTACCGAATGATGCCGATATCTCCGACGCACTCGGCGTCTGCGCAATCGCAGCGACGCGTTGCATTTTGAATTATCAGTTTTGTTTTGCGAAGAAGTAAAAAACACTGATTAAATATCCTGTTCGAATGTTGATTTTATTCCCGGCATTTTCCAAGTATCAGAAAAGTAATGATTAAGTGTTGATTTGGTTAATTTCAGTCCACATTTGATATGTTTTACCACGTAAGTATAAATCTGAAAACTCTTCTTTGACAAGTTCTCTTACCAATGTTTTGATTTCATCATGCAACTTCATCTGTTCTCATCAGATCGCTTTGGAACATGAAATCTTACTACATCCGCGCTACTTTGGACCTCAACTATACGAAACAGTAAAACAGAAATTGTATACCGAAGTAGAAGGCACTTGCACTGGAAAGTAAGAATTTTATCTCGCCAAAGATTATAATATCGGTAGTAAATCTAAATCACATTTGTATCGTAGGTATGGGTTTGTAATTGCTGTTACCACCATCGATAGTATCGGTGCAGGTTTAGTTTTACCCGGCCAGGGTTTCGTTGTCTACCCAGTGAAATACAAGGCGATTGTTTTTCGTCCGTTTAAAGGTGAAGTTTTAGATGCAGTTGTAACGCAAGTTAACAAGGTAAATTCGGTATAGATATTTGTCAATATAAGTAATGCCTAAGATGGTCGACTAAATATTGAAAATTTTCAGGTTGGAATATTTGCTGATATCGGTCCATTATCTTGTTTCATTTCACATCATGTAAGTTACTCTTTAGATTTGATAGCACCTTTCTTTCTACATGATTACTAACGTGACGTATTTTTTTTAGTCCATTCCTGCAGATATGCAATTCTGCCCTACGACCAATCCTCCATGCTATAAATCAAAGAATGAAGTAAGTTTTGGGAGGGTCTATTGAGTGCACTTTATCGTGAAATAATTGTATTATATTTATTGACGAGATGTGTAATTCAAATTATAGGATGTGGTGATACATTCGGAAGATGAAATTCGTCTTAAAATAGTCGGTACCAGAGTAGACGCTTCAGGAATTGTACGTATTATTTAGAGTGCTATAATTTTAACTCCTTCGTTGTCTGTATTAAAAGTGGATTTTCATTTTACAGTTCGCTATTGGCACCTTGATGGATGACTTTTTGGGTAAAACGATAACTAATGAATTTTTATCAGTTATATCTCGAGCGAGTAAGCTTATTAAATTGTTTATAATTTTTTCCACAGGTTTGGTTTGCAGTTAATCTCAAACTGGAAGATCATTTTTTTTATTTTTGCATGATTTTTTTGTTCATTTCTATCAGTTGTCAGTCGTTGTGATTGTGATTTACGTGAGATTATGAAACCATTTGTGATGCGTTTTCTCGACGTTCAATTGAAAAAGACGTATTTTAAATTTACCTATTTTATCGAATTATTAGACTAGAAATGAATCATACCGGATGTCTTTTCCAAATAAATCATTTTTCTGCTTCATCTGATTTACCTATCTGTGCCCTATTAGGGGGTTGAATTACGACGTAAAATACTTGAAATCGAGTACGTAAAAATTACGTTATTGTGTGGTTAGTGGTAATACAGATAAGAAAATCGTGAAATGACCTGCTAATGTTTACTTCAAAACCATTTCGTTTTCATTGCGAAAGATAATAATGCCGAGATTCTCACGGCAACGTAATTATTGTTAGTCGTCGAATGGTAATTTTTCACGAATTGGAATTGTCGAACAATTTTTGATAATTTACTCAATTGCCATGTCTGTTAATACTCCAGAACGCTGTAAAATAGCGAGTATCATTCGTGAAGATAGTCCTGACGTGCAGATTACCTGCGAAGAAGAATCCTACGAAAAAAGCGGAATAAATAAAGTGCTACAGTATCTATCCGAGAAAGAGAAACACAAACGGTTTGGCGTTAACGAAGAATTGATATTTTATCCTGAGGTATGGTCCATGTTTTTTTTTTCATTGTTTCACGACTTACCCAGGCATATTTATGCTAATATACGAGTACGTATAATACTTCTTATGTTGTTTAGTTGTACGGAATATGTCCACCATTCAGGCACAGCAACTGTTTACATCTTAGAAGAAATCGAGATTTATTGAAAAGAGTCGAATATTTCATCAAACGTACTACCAGGCCGGATAAAAGGACACCAATCTTGAGACATATACACGAATATAATTTCGTCGAAATTTACCTCGATAACCTTCAGTTAAAAAATCCATTGCCAAAAAAAGTATTAATTTGTCACGAAACTTCTTATCATTGTTAAATATTTTACTATTAATAAACACCTGTATTTATGTTTACAGATATTCTCGTGTAAAAATCTAAGAATACTTTCCCTAAGGGGCAATCACCTGAGATCATTTCCGGCAGACGTTGGTCGCTTGAAAAACCTAGAAGAATTATACTTATCTAATAACAAACTGCCGGCTAATTCTTTACCTTATACGCTAACTTTCTGCTACAAACTACATACGCTATTTTTGGATAATAATAAAATGGTAGCGTTACCTGGTTTCCTATTGAAAATGGATCAATTATTTACGCTTCGAAGGCAAAGCACCAAGACTTCGTTCAGAAAAATGTTCAAAATATACAAAGCAACTGGGTAATGCTCATAATCTCATTGCATGTCTTCTGTACTACTGAATCATCGTGTGATATATCAAATTTCAATTCTAGAATCGAGAAACTTCAACCTACCGGCGAAAAATCTACTCCATCTGGCTTTCAAGTTACCAGCCTACAGAACCTAGCTATTAAAGTGATCGTAGCCAGTAAAATCGATTATTTTTCAATTCCGTACTTTCCCACCATCGTTCAAGACGTCATATCACGATATTATCCAGAATGCTCGATTTGCGAAAATTGTACTTCGTGCAAGTTCGAAGATTCGGGTAAATGAGATGAATTTATAGAGTAGACGACGACGAATATGGTGCTGAACTTGACGTGTTTGCAGGTTACTTCGTCTGCATTAGTCGTCACGGATTTTTGGGCAATTATTGGTCGGCTTTTCTCTACCGAACGTGCAGTAAAAGTTGCGCCGAACAGTTGTATAAAGATTCGTACGAGCTCGAGCAAAGCTCCATAGGTAAATTGAACGAAGAGTACAATGAAGTTGTCGCATCTCTGAACAAGCCTAGAAAAACTAAGAAAAAGAAAACTAAGAAATGTTGTGTGGTATGCTAGTTTTTATTCTTATCCTTCGGTACCTACACTTGCTGTTTTATAAAATCGATGTTCAAAGTTTTTTTTTTTCTTTTTTCTTGATTAACAATTTTTAAAAGGATTAAGTAAATGAATTAACAGGTTCAAAATGTATTTATTTTTGGTTATCAATAATTACGAAAATCGAAGTTGATTTGAAAATCGACGTTTATATACCTTCGTTTATTTCAACATATTCTGATCTTACGAATTTCCGTTTTATCGATTTTTAATGACCACTTCCTTGATTGCCATCTAAGGGATTTTGAGGGTTGTAATCTCTGTCGTTTGAAAAAAGAGATAATGTAAAATTTATCATCTTAGTTAACGATCGTGGTAGGTAACTGTAACCCTATATCATACTAAAATTAGAGACTCACGGTGGATTAAATTTTGGAGGGTCAAAGTTTGGACCTCCTTGTTGGTTCTGCGAATCTCCATTTTGTTTATTATTATCGTTGTTATTGTTGTCTTTGTTTTTGTCGTCTTTCGAAAAGCCAGCAAATGGGTTATGCCAAGTCCATTTACTGTTGATGATCGCCACAGATGGTTAAATTAAAAAGTATCGTTGATATCCATCATTCGTTGCTAACGATGAAATGTGGTAAGTACCTACTATTTATTTTAAAAAAAACTTACGGCCAGTGAAACGGACCCGGAGTCAAGAATGATTTAATTTTGTGCAACAGCAACCGAATTTTTTTGAATGGGCACGTAAACTGATACAAGTGTTCAATGATGTTGAAGTGAAAAAAGTCATCGAATAAAATTTAGGTATACATATAGGCATACTTACTTCAAAACCATCGCAATAATACCGAGAATCTTTTTTATCTCCTTGGCCTTGGTCGCCATTTTGATTTCCCTGTTGATTAGGCTGCTGGTTATTTTGATCATCATCACATAGTAAGAACTGTACAAAGTAATTAATCGCTTTTGTAGAGCCAAACAGTAGAGAAAATATGGTTACCTGAATGAACATATTATTTTCAACATCTTACTTGAAGCATGAAGATCGATATTAGGAAAATGTGCACTAAAATTTTTCGATACATGTTTAGAAATCACAAGTGTGTACCTATTTACCGCACCTACTCAACGTTTAATTGTTTTTTCAATCAATACCGTGGTCGATTGAAGGTTTTACCGTATATTCCCATTTCTGGCGTTCAACTTTTTGTGAATAATAATTATGATTATTGGTTTTAGCACGATTACATAGGCCTATTAATGATGAAATTGTTTTGACATCATTTGATCACGCAAACTGTTTTTTATCACGTATGATTAATTAACTATCTTTATTTAAAATGATTCATTCATTTTTAGTAAGTAGGTATGCTTAGGTAGACCAACAATCAACATTCAGTTACCTATTCAATTTTATGTTCTAATCTACTTACTCTACCACAATCACGTAAGTATTAGGCTTGGATACCCAAATTGTGATTCATTTCATTTCCATCTCTTTCAAAATTTCTAGAAATTCCCAACTTCCACTATAAATACTTACCTACTTACTTATACCGGGTGTCCGATTGATTCTAGCCCCCCTAATGACATTTTTGATGAAAACTTCTTAGGTTGGCAGTTCTGACTAATGTAAACAAATGGCCGCAATGTTGCCAACCTACGGCGTTTTCATCAAAAATGTCATTAGGGGGGGCCAGAATCAATCGGACACCCGGTACTTAAATATCTACTTATTGAGATTTCGAATTTTTATGAATTCCTATTCGTAGGTAACTAGTAACTACCTGGATATAACAATAATAATCAATTATAAACAGAAACACTTTATCATTCTGTACTTTTAGAAACACAATAATAACTTCTGCATGGATCATTATTTTTTGTATTGAATTCCATTTATTGCAAAAATAATCACAATCACTTTATAAGGATAGGTAATTCAAGATGTTTTTAATGATTTTACTGATTTTTGTCATTTGATTTACCACCGATTGGATTCTTGAAAGATCTGTTAGATAAAAACGAACTTGGTAGGTAATGATTTCAGCTATTGTAATTCAGGTAGGTAATTCAGTAATTTTTAATCAAAAAGTATAATCAACTCACGGAAAATGCAGCCAACTAGGAGATAGCCACGATTTCATTTTATGGAAAAACCATCTGATTTTTTTCCGCAGACACTTGAACTACGCAGTAAAATAAAATAATTAATGAATCGTGTTACCTATAGGCTTATGTACGAGATCAAGTCCTACGCCTCTCACTTCAAAACCGTCGCAATAGTATCGGGGATCTTTTTTTCCTTTTTCATAGCCCTTTTGTTGAGCATCTTTTTTGTCATCGCTTGTTGACAGCTAAACAATAAAAAATAAAACTGATCGCGAGTTTTCAGATTTAAAAATATTTTATTTCGATAAACTCGTCTCCCTAAATTATTACTTTAAAAAAAGTTCAAAGCCATTTTCAAAGAAAGATGCGAGGGTAAATTGTTTTTTACCTGGATCACTATCGATAATATGAAAATTTGTAAGAAAATTACTCGCAACATTTTTCACCACTTTCTTCATCAAAAATTTCTCTGCGAAAATTTCAACGATTCTTTCGCAATAAGTCAATCGTCATCAATTTACTGGTGAATAACAATTTAACTACCTACGTTTCAACTCAGCTGTTACATTATCACGACATCAATCATTTTCCAACTGCCAATGATGTCAATATTTCGGAAAATTCCTCACATGTATAGCGCCATCATTTTCATCATATATCATCGTGCAAATGGCTTCCCATCACGATCGTCTGTTTCATGAACTTTATTTCACTCGATCGATCCTCAAAAAACATAGAAATAAAAAACCACATCACCATGTTGATCACATTTATTACAAAAACACTTTCAAAACGTTCACTTAGTTTGTATAATTTGAAAAAAAAAACACATGCCACTTCGAAACGTCGCCAAATTTACTAGTTTAAAAGTGTACATTTACATCAATAATATTAAAATACAATAACCAAAAACAAGTAGAGAAAAAAACCGCATTGTATAATCAGCACGAGTAAAAATAAGTGGCGAATTTTATGAATCGTTCACGATGGTTAAAACTCATATTGGTATTTCGGTTCGAATTATTCAAATTTTTCACCTAATAAAAAAAAAAGAGAAAAAAAAACAATTTACCGACATATAACGACCTACAAAAAAACCGTACCCAAAAAAATTGAACGTAAAAATTCGTATTCGTTAAAAAACTTCATTTTGGAAAAAAATCCTAATAGGGCGACTCGACTGGACTAACAAATTTATATATACACATACGTATTACAATATGTAAAAGAGAGTTAAATATACAAAAAAAAAAATTATTAACACGCAAAAGGAACGCTCAACAAAAAAAAAAAAAAAAAAAAGTAAAAAAAAAAAAAAATTTTTCCAAAAAACCAAAAAAAAATGAAAAAAGAAACCCCAAAAAAAAAAAAAAAAAAAAAAACGTAAATAATGTACTTTAATAACAAATACGTATTCTATAATGATACTCGTATATAAATGCTAATAATATAACAACGAAAAAAGCACATCGTAAACTGGAAAGAACCACAGTTTAGAACCGTAACTTCAATTTAGTAGCTTCCATTGCCACTTCCTTCACTTCCATCACTTTCGCACAGGCACACGATAAATAAAGGGGGAGGGGAGGGGGCACAAACAAATGATCGAGATACAAATAACGAGACGAGAGAAACGTATTACGAAACGGAGTACAAAACTTATTTTAGATTAACGTCGAAACAATGGAAGCTGGACCCTGGTCAATCTAATTCAGCCATTAATTTTTCTATTTCACCAAAGCTCGCTTGTTGAGACGACGACGACGACGAGGCGGCCGAAGCGCTCGTACTGGCTACCGGCTCCAGAACGACGGTCGGTGTCAGCGAGCCGGGCGAACTGGGCGGTTTGTATTCGAAGTCTTCACAGCTGGTCGTCTCTTCTAGACCTTCCGGAGGCTGCAGTTTAGCGAATTCGTCGCAGAGCATTTTAAAATGGCACTACGCAAATGAAAAAAATAACGACGTGAGTATTTCTCGTAAAAATGATTCGATTATCAAAGGAAAAGAATGAAGGAGAGGAGGTTGAAATCTGAAATTACCTTCAACGACATGGTGCCATGAGACAGGGTACGGTTAGCTTTACTGTTATCGCCTACTTCGTCGATCTCGTCAATCCAGCTGGTGATTTGTTTGGTGATTTCGTTTCTTTTAAGCCAGAAATGCGTTTGAATGATCTGAAAAACGAAAGGAATGTCATTAGTACGAGTTTTCATTAGTAGATACACGGCGATTTGCCTTTCATTTTCTTGCGACGTACTTCTTTAAAGCACGGCGATGGATTTCGTATTTGATCGAGCATGGCCCACCGTACGGTGGCTTGCATAATATTAGCGTTGTATTCTCTAGAACTCTGGTTACCGGACGTCGTATTTCTTGACCTTTCGTATCCGGGCTCGTTGAAGTAAGGTTCGGGGACTAAGATCAGCGATTGAATTGATACTAAAACCTACGAAGGAAATTTAAAATTTTTTTTTTTTTATAAATCGATTCATTTTTTAAATGTCAGGCATCGTACAAAAAGTAATTTTATCAACTTCTGACCGTAATTATTTTTTTTTCAATTTCATTTTATCTCTTAAGAAAATTCAAAAATTTTAAAAAATTTTAATTTTCAATAATTACTTCCTTATTCATTTTCAGTTTTATCAATTTTTTGGATGAAAAAAGTATCCGAGTACGATGCCTGAAACCCGCACCGCACACGCCAGTCGAATCTTACTTGCAAGAAACTGGACGTATGAGCGTTCCATTTTTCTTCGGGTCTGCCATGCCACGTATTCAGCACACTCAGGCAGACTTTACCATCATTGTACAAATTCGGATTGAATCGAACCGAATGTCTGCCGGTTGTTTCTAAATTGATCAGCATCGGCGCATTGGGGTAATCCGGTGGAAAATACACGTCGAACTCGAAGCAACCGTTTGCATAAGGCGTTTCAGCCGGACCGGTAATCAGTACCTGAGGTACAGAAAAAACGCGTAAATTAATGTTATACCCGGAACGATGCGAATTTAGACAGCCGTAGAAGGCAGAATTGACTCACTTTCATCACATCTAGTCTGTCGGTATCACAACGTACGAATACGGACGAGCTATACGAAAGAGGCAACGAGGTGGAAAGGGTAACCGCCTCTTGAGCGAGTCGTTTCATACGCGAAGGGTGATTCCTATCGCCGTCCGAACGGACGTTTTGCTCGAAATGGTACGATACATTGAATTTGTATCCGAGAGCGTCTGAATCTTCGGCGATCATATCGTAGGTATCTGGAAAGGGCAAACAAACCGTCGTCAATTGATCGACCGCGTATTTTTCACAACACAAAAAGCTCAAAAAATATATTACGAACCGAATTGTAACTTTTTCATAATTCGTAGATAGACTTGGTCGATCGATGCGGCAGTCAATAACTTTTGCGGAGATTTCATTCCAGCGTAAAGATTCGATTTGGAAATTATTTTATCCGTTATCATCTAAGAATAGAGGGCAAAGAAACGAAATTAATGCGTCGAAAAGAAAGAGTTCAATTGTGAAAAAATTCTGTACGCTTACTTCGACGATTTTAGCAGTGGCTTGAATATCCGGTATAAGGGTAGTCAGACCTTCGCCACTTTCTTCTTCTTCTTCCGTTTTAAATGAAAGTCCTTCGTGACGCGACGTCAGATCTCCAAGAGCCTTATTTTTTCTAGAAAAAAAATTATCAAATTAGGAATAATTTTTCGAAAAAATTGAATCGATTCCAATAAATTAACACCTACTTTAATCTAGACGAGTACGTATCGACGCAGACTTTCATCTTGTGCAGCAATTCGATCAACGAAATCATAGGTTCGCCGGTAGGTTCGATATCTGCGGACGAGCTGGTTCGAGCACAATAATCCGGAGGCAACAGGAATTTCACCATTTGCGAATTTAAAGCCATTACTCGCAAAAGGACCAGAATAGCACGGTACAGAGGGATATGTCTAGCCATATCTAGAACTGTAACAGGCGATCATCGATTTTAGTCATCGTCCATATCACTCGAGAAAGGTATAGCGTTTTAACCGAACACTCACCAGAATCGTTTCTCAGATACGACGCTAACGCCGGTAACAAACACGAATGTTCGATTAATTCGACGAATAGAGATGGTAAAGAAGGTTGTTCGGCCGGTGTCGAGTCCTTATCTAAATTACTCAGTTCTTCCAAGACGGCGGCCGGACGATCTTGCAGTTTGAAATCCGGATTGATGTAACATGCCAGAATCTACGAACATAAGAAACGTCACGATTACATCCCCCGTTGAAAGATAAACCATCTCGGTTTAGTTAAAATTTTAAATCACAAACCTGTAGAAAAACGGTAACGTGTTCTTCTTCGAAACGTTGCCTACACAAGGCTTGCTCTACATTCCAACTTTGAGTCGTGCTACCGGTACCGAAGCCAGTTCCTTTGGCCCAATACTGATGCGATTTATCTTCAGATTTTTTACTATTACCGCTCGAATAGCATTGCTTCAACGCCATCATTAATTTCTGCGAACAAACCACCGAATAATCAAGTATCCAGTCGACCACTTTTTACTAAACTAGCTACGGTGTGTAATAAATTTGCTTCGATTTACCATATGCTGATTCCTTGAATCGGTCAAATGAATAGTTTCGGGTTGATGGGTGAAAATGGCCAAGCATGCTAATACAACGTGAACAGCTCCGTGATCTAAAGCCGATCTTCTAAGGATCACACCGTCGTCGGTTGTAATCGGAGTGGATTTGAATAAATAACGTAGTATTTCGAACGGTAACGTCGGCAGCGAATTCAGTATCAGTGACTTGGCCGGATCGCTCGCTGCAAATTCGACAAAAATGAATAAAAACGAAATTTAAAAGGAATTCAAAACGGGCTCGAGTCATTACCGATGCTAAAATCTTCTTCGTCGCCGCCACCAAGGACAAGTCGTAACAGACACTGGGCTTGTTTACGATCGCGAATCAGCCATTCGGCGTAATTGGGTAATTTCAAAAATTGCCCGAAAGCCATCAATGAATGGGGAGGTATGATGGAAGAAATGGCCGAATTTTCGTTCGAATGGATAATCCTTTTTTCCGGATGATTTCCCATATTCACAGTGTTACCTGCTTTCTCATCCATAACCTGAAAATCATAACACAAGGTAAGTCTCAAAAATTGAAAATTTTCGTGTTTTTTTTTTATATTTAGCATACCTCGTAGACTTCTTCGGTTTCGTCCAACTTGACCCAAGCTGGATCATTATGGTGACTAGTCGGACTATCGTATACGGATGACACCATTCTGAGGTAATGTGTCGGATAAACCATCGGTAAGCTATGGGCAACCAAAACAAGACCACCAGTATCCACAAATTCTTTCAAAACAGGCGATAGCTCCGAGTATCCAAACTCTTCCAAAAAGTCTGCTCAAATTACAAAAAAATTTACAAATTCAACGAACAAATGAATAAAATATTATTACCCAACGCTATCAACTCACTTTTGGGTTTGTCTTCGTCGCTAACTGCTTCGTCTCGTTGTTCGACCAGCATAAACTTAATAATAGGCACCTCTAGCGGATCACCTTTGTCCAAGAGCAATTGTAGCATCTGAGAGATGGTTAAATCTTGACATATGTTCACGTATTTCGCCTCCGTTGGCACCCACAACGTCAATTTAGGCATAATAAATCCTTTATCTTTACTCGAAGTCGAGTTCGGTTGATCTGAAAATTCGATTAAAATTAATCAAATAATTCACTCATTCACAGCTGTGCAGAATAGAGTCGTTTCAAACTCACCTTTATCCGGTTTTTTCATCTTTTTGACATTCTCTTCGCGAGTACCTTCGTTCATGGCATCTTTCAGACGTTTATCTTTAGCTGTGACGCCAGCAGCAAAGGTGATCTTGTCGCAATACTCGTCCATAGCTTCGTCGTCGATATCAACGTCATTATCGGGATTGATCATTTTCATATCGGCGGTGGCCAACTCGGTCGCATCGTTGTTGCCAACCACTCGGCTAATAATATCAACGCAAGTGTAACTAGTGTTCAAATACATAAGCTGATGACGACTGGTGGACGGGTATCCGGGCGGCGGAGGAAACAGCAGACCGCTGTTGGCGGTTGATGTCGTATCGATACCTTCCGGCAGATCGGTTTCAACCGATACGAAAATCTTCTCCGTTTCCAAAACCAGCTGAAGTAAGACTCGACGAGTAAAGTCGGTAATTCCGAGATTATATTTCGAGTCTACGAACAAAGCACAAATGAAAAAATTATCAGAAATGATCTGGAAGATGGTTCGGATCAGTGGAATTGAACAGAAATCCTACATCGTCTCGGCATGGCTTCCGTTTGGTGACAAATCACACTGCAGATAATCTGAGCCAATGTTTTTTGATTTTTCGGGTAACACCAGCAACTTTTCGACAGAAGTTTTATCGTCGCGTCTTCCAATTTGAGTAACGATTCAGATGGCAAATCGTTTCTGAAAATTTTGTCAAAGTTTTGCATTAGGTTTGCCTTCCGCCTGAAATTTGTTCGTTTCGAAATCGATCGTTGATTTACCTGATCATATGCATAGATGGTACAGTTTTACACAAGTATTCTAAAAGGTGTTCCCAAAATACGCATATTTCCGCCGAACCCAGCCACGTTCTAATCGATCCTTCCCACGACAGTTCCGAAAAAAATAGCAATATCGAGCTGATCGTGTCGATGTGCATCATTGGTAATCGATCTGCGAAATTAAACGTCGAAATTGAAACTTATTTCCATTTCTTCACCAATCTATTCATTGTCAAACAGAACCTACCGTCTGGCTTGGGACGTTTCATTTCTCTATCTACTTTATCAGCGTCTGTCATCGTGCTTTCGTAAGCGTTCAAATACTCTTCTTTCATTTTACCATTTTGTTGGCAGAATTCTAATGAGAAAACGAAGGAAAAATTTAAACAACTCTCAATCTCCCATCAACCTACACCTCTATTCAAAACAACATTACTTACCAATTATCACATCGACCAGAAGCGCCAGGAAACCGCATCCAATAAGTTGTTGAGCTGAGATATGCGATTGGGAGATGGTTGCCAAAGTAGCGAACATCTTCTCTGACATGAATAAATATTTCGAATTGGTTAAATTCGTAATACCGATCGATTCGAAATACGGCATTTGTTGCGGTCCGACATGCAAGAACTGGTGCTGTTTGCGTTTCAAATCATCGCTGACGTTGCTGAAAAAAAAGTCAAACGTTATTTTCATCTTTATTTTTGGAATCAAAATATTCTCGCCCAACTTACCTATCGTCTTCATCTGGAGAAGTTGTAAAAATAATTGACATATTTTCCAACAGGTTGAAATAGTTTTCGGGTTTAATAACGTACATAGAGCAAAGCACCCTGTCTACGGCTCGTTTCAAAGCCGACGATATCGGAAGACTCGACGACCATTCTAGTAGTAAGCTGAACAAAGACGGGGTCAGCAGCGAGGGTAAATCGTAGGTTAGTTCAGTCTCTTGAGACGCCCACAAGATACACGATATGCAATATACGTAAGTAGGTATCGGTGTTTCTACGTTCTTAGACTACAAAAAATAAATAAATTGATTTTAAAGACCATTAGAGGTGTCCAAGTTGATGGAAATTATCCAATACGTACTTGTAAAGAGATCTTGGCCACTTCTACCAGCCAATTCAACATAACGGTAACTCGATCGGCTACGTATTCGTCTTGGGTACAGCATAACTGTTGCAGAAGCTCGAAAACCGAATTCGTAGCGCAAGGATCAACGGGTTTACCACCTAAAACGAAAAACAAACGATGTATCAACTTTGCCAGACAATTCATCGAGAGAAAGCTTCGTTGCTTTACACTTACATTTATAAATTTCGCTCACTCCGTTACGCAGCACCGTTTTAATCACATTTAGACACAAATCCTTCGAATGTAATCCTAATCTTAATAATATATGAGCTAGAATACGATTAAAATACAACGATAAAGGTGACGGTAACAATATCAGGCTACAGATACAATTCACTGTATCCGGAGACGCTGCCAGCGTATCTAGCATTTGTTTTTCTACATCTGGCAGACTATGGGCGACCGACAGATTATGGTAGTAAAGTCGCAGCCAAGCGGTCCTGCAATTACAACGTTTTCATCAAAATTACAACAAAAATCTTTTCGACAATTACTTATAAAATTGCCAAAAAAAATTAGCACTTACGCTGTATTCATCAACTGATGCTCGGTAGGAATATCGTTATAATTATTCCTCAACGTTCTATCGCCGAATGCCGAATATCCCAGAAGTCTAATCTGCGAAAGACCAATACCGCTCGATTCTTTCGGTTTATAGCATCTGATCAACACGCTAGTGACTACTTCCGGTTGATACAAGGTCATATGGAGGAAAGCAAGTCCGCTGGTTTTGACTGGCGCTTGAATAGGGATGTATTCGCCACCGCCGCGAGAGATTTCCAACGAAACAGCCTTCGGGCTCGCTGGAAAATTATACATAATTCGAGATTAGAATTTTCTCCGTCGACAGACCCACGCATATTTCTCCCACATCACTTACTCGCTAAAGACATATGATGCGGTTGAAGATGTACTTCTTTAAGTAAGAAAGCGCACGGTAATAAGATCTTCAAATCGACAGATTTCTCTTCCGGGTAAAAATGATACGACCAAGCTGCCGACCTGGCCCGTCGATGAGGTGTAGCTGACATTAAAAGCACGTCAGCAGGCTGAGCGGCCGGGTTATCCAGAATTATCGTACCCAGCGGAGCAAAGTTTATCAATCCGTCTTCGTTACGATCGACCAAATGCTTCTTTTTGCCTTTGGCCGTCATGGTCGGTACGTTGAATCCGTGCGGGCCGTACATGTACTGCATTACCGATGATACAGTCGACGAGTGTTGATTGAGTATAACGAAGAAGCAACGTTTTAAATTCACGCAGATTATTTCGACGCCTCCGAATTCGTTGAAGCTTCGGATGGCTTCGGGTTCGTTGAGCATTTTCGTGAACAACCACAGCATCGGATCGGATAGCTGCAACGAGGAGTTGCCCGAAGCACCGCTTTGTTTGGTAGCGGCTGAAAAAAATCAAATCAAATTATACAACCGTTTCAGCAAAATAGCCGCAGGAGGTTCATTCCCGAAACAACTTACCATTTAGGTATCCACAGACGATGGATATTTTCTGCTTCTGATCGGTTGATTTGAAGAATAACGTGTTCAAGAAATGGTAAATACCGTCCGCTACCGTAGAATGATTCGTCAAAGGTCTGAACGACTGTAACGAATGCCAATCCGAGATTTCGTACAAAGACGATCGATAGCACGAGTTTAATCCATCTAGAAACTGATAAATTGTCGTCTCGTGCCTCAATACTGTAAAAAAATAACATCACCAATGTAAAAGCCCTCTTTTCGACTTTTCTTCCCACTTTCGTATTGCTTTTTTGAAATTTTCTCTACTTACCAACGTCAGCCAACACAGTTTTCGAATTAACGATGCCGTTATCCGACCCCACGCTCATTTGTTCGCTTTTACTCTCATCAGTCTGGCTTTCAGCTTCGGGTATCTGATCAACCTTGGCCGTCAGCTGTTCTGAAGGAGTACGTAACAATCTGCTGGTGAACTTTAGCAGCTGCATCATCAGGAAATCTCTACTAAACGGCCCCACTCGTCTTCCGTCCACGTTCTGAGCGCTGGTTGCACTTTTCAAAGCAGGCGGAGCAAAACAGGACGCCGGATTGGCCGGAATTTCCGACGAAGTGCAACATTTAATCGCATTCATGTATTGAACATAGGGCAGCACCAGGTCACCTAAGTGTACGACGACGATTATAAATTATTATACGACACTGTTCGCGCCATCGTAGGGATTTTTCAGCCTCTGATAACCTACCTAACATGATAATAATTCCGGTAGCGGTCGAAAAGCCAACGTTAGCGAATTCGCATTCTTGCAAGAACGATATAAACGTAATTTGAGCATCGAGCGGTCCTCGTCTCGCAGCAATGGCACCATTGCTGCTCAGTAAATTACACAATACTTCCAGCAGGCGTTCTTTCAATGATGCTCCTAATCCATCTTTGGCACTGAGCGCTTTCACTCGACCACCGATACGACTCAACATGTTGGAAAATGCGCCGACCGCGTTTTCACCAGCCTACGTAATACAGCGTTATTTAGCGCGAAATGCAAAACGAGTGGTTTGAAAACTCGATGAGCTTGATTAAATTACTATTTACCATGTCATCGACCGACGGAGACGATAAAAAGGACGATAATAAATTGGAGAATTCTTCGTGCTGCACGATCACCACTGTAGCTCCAGCGGATGCCTTCGTCGAGGAGCTAGCGCCACTTTTGGACGGCTCGTACCCTTCGAATGTTAAATTCGACATGATAGTCAATGCTTTGAACAACAAAGACCATAATCGAATAGAAGGAGCTACACGTCTGTAACAGAAAATTACAGTATTTAATATTCAATACGAATTTCGCGAAATATACGCTTCAAAGTTGAGATTACCTTGCAGCCGCTGTCATGATAGTCGATATGGTAGCCATAGAAACTGGTATTAGAGGTACCATACTACAGAATAGATCTTGTTCGGTGCTATTTTTTCCGGCCAACAGGAGCCATAAGCTTAGGGTCTCCTCTAAATTATTATTTGGTCCCTGAAATGGCAAATACTCAGATGAAATTTTCCCAATCAAATTTCGACCCGAGTGATTATTTAACCCACTTACCATGATATTGAAATCGGTAAATAATCGATCGAAAGCCGCCGAAAATATCTGAGACGTTGAAGACGAGTTAGGATAATGAGCCGACATCCAAGGGAACGTTAGAGTATCCATCTTAAATTGACAGACGTTTTGTTGCGAAATTGGATATACCTGTAGTGTATGCATGCAGTAAGTTGATGAGATCGTAAGTTTACATAAGTAATAGCCTTTCGAGTGGAGGGGACTTACCGGTAACACAGCGTTTACACTTTGTAATAAATTACAAGAGCTACGATCGGCCAACTTACGAAGGAATATTTCAACGTTTTCTTCGACGCCGAATTCCAGCCTAGAGTCTAACGCCATAGAAATACTGCCAACAAAAAAGGGAATCAATTATTGAAAAATTCGAAAAAACACGGGAAAATATCTAAATTGAAAATATAGGCCCTCAGCTCTCATAATCATTGCGCATCGAAATCTAGATTACTAATCCAACACTTGCAGGAAAATCAATTTACATGGAAAGAAATCGTAAGGACACACAGGGAATGAAAGGAGATTGGAAACGACAGACTATCAAGAAATTACGCGAGTAAGGACAACGAATGGAACATGGCACGTGCGATCATAGCAATCTTATTTTCTAGCAATATTTTTCGTCATCATCGGGCTAAAAAATTACACAAATCACGCCGCGTACCTTGGCCACAAATAATTCCTGCATTTGACATTCAAATCTTTATTGGTTCTTTCTTCCATGAGAAATTCGTCGAAATTATCGTCCGTTTCGCTGTCGTCCGATTCCATCAAGCTCGGTAACTGCGAATTATCGCATTTCGGTGTTGACGAACACATCAGTAAGAGATCTTTACTGGTGTTATCTGTAAAATTATCACATTCAAGATCTACGTAAGTTGCAATTTTTTCCATTTTTAGATATTTACAAAATCTTCTACTCACCTTCTGACGTATTATTCGAGTTATGTACGTAGGTACCAAATGCGTCCGTCGTATCAGCGTCCATGAGCGGTGATTCCGAGTAATCCGACGAGCCGGAACCTTCTAAAGGAGCCGCAGATTTACGACGAGCTCTGACGAAAATGCGATTTTTACGTAATTCTGTAAAATAAACGCGACAGTGTTAGATACAGTGACTTGGAACACGAATCATTTCCCTCATCGATACATACTATCCATGATGTCTTGCAACAAACAGGTGATAGCGTGCGAGGTCCATTTACCGCCACACATCGATTTGCCATTTTCGCACCACACAGCCATTTGCAACAATTTCAACAGCTGATCCTCGGTCAATATTTCATTCAGAATGATCGGCGAATAAGATATTTGAAGCAAACAAGACATCACCTGTTTCAAAAACCACAACGAAATTTCAATCATATCTTGTCATTTTCTTCTTCCTTCGATTCATCACAGATCGCACCTACCTTACAACTAATCAAGAACAAATCAACATTACACGTAATATCAACATGTAGCATAAATGCAACTAAAGCACGTATCACAGGTAAACAATGCGATTTATCGACTCCTATTTTACCCACGGAAGGAGTAGAGCCTGAGGTACCGGTACCGTCGCTGCCTCCGGCTACTGCTGATTTGCTAGCCGTCGCTGTCGACGCTGCCCCATTACTGGTACCACTACTGCAGGCGGCACCGCTACCGTTACTGCAACTGGCAACATTTGCCGAGCCACTGCCTCCGGCGCCGTTACTGCTCGATGGCTTATCTTTGGAGGCTTTTAGCTGATACAGGAAGCAAAAACAATAGAAAATTATTCGCACAAATCGCACTTTAAAAATTCAAAAAAAATCAAAAAAATAATAAAAACCTGGAAGAGAATAGAATATTTTAAAAAATGAATCAATATTTCAGAAAGACGAGATACGATCACGCCAAGGAAAAAACCACAAAAAAGGCTCTTACGATTTCGAAAATTTAAAAAGCACCGTTAATCTAATTCAAAAATAAGGTGAAAAATATGATTAATTGATTATTGTTTCGGAAACATTTGAGAAAAAAATTAGGAACATCTTGGAGGGGAAAAACACATACGAATAAATCACCGAATAATCATATTTTTGCACCAACGAGAAAAAAAAAGATCAACAAAACACTGAACTGCACACCCATGATACAAAAAAAAAAAAAAAAAACACGTCAGAAATCCTCAGACTAATAAAATCTTCAGCGAATTTCAAATCAAACCGAAATTTTCTTTTCTCTCTACACAAATCAATACGTCAAGTTGGACCAAAAAAAAATGTCGATTAAAAAAACAAAAATAAAAATAACATGAAAAAATACAGATATGTAACGTACAGGAAGAATGCTTAAAGAAAAAACAAAAAAAAAAATATATAAAAAAAAAACAAAAACAAAACATGCATCGGCCAATTCAGACGTGATATCAAACGTACCTTAACACCTGACTTTTGATACAGGCTAGCGCTACTCATCGGTATATTTTGAAGTACGTTTTGCAATTCTTGTTTTAACTTTAACGCGTGACTCGAAAGTTTACTTAATGCCTGTCACACAAATTCATGCGATGATTAAAAAAAAAACCGTACAATCTTCTACCACATCGTCCGTTCAAATACAAATCAGGAATGGAAAGAGAACAACCGTTTTTGAAAAATAATTTTCACCAAGATACGTGCGCTTTTTTTCTTTTTTTTCCAAGTGCGATCAACAAATGCACATGGTCTTTACTTTTTTACCATTTCTGAGCAAAAAATACAAGCGGCATAAAGCTGAACTCCATAAAACACACAGACCAATCGAAACGAACATTAACCAAGCCACCAGCAAGTTCACAGTATAATAGCTATTGGCGGCACGAGTTTTCTCTTTCCAAACGATAAGACATTTAATACTCGAGATGGGTAATAAATAATAAGTTGATGATGAAAATAGTCGTACTTGTACCTGCGACGTAATCTGGAAGTTCTTCTTCGCAGTAGCCGGATCTAATTCTTTCATCTGCTTCGTCAGTACTTTCTTCTGTATAGTTCGTCGGAAATTACGACACCAGTTTTTTTTATCTAGCATCATGCGTTTACGATGAACTGGAATTTCGCTTTGGATAAAGTTCCAACGAATATTTTCTGCGAAAAAAGTATACATATAAGTATCATCAATTTGTAATTTTCTCTTCACGAAAACCGAATCCGGAAAGTTCTTCTAACCTGTATCTTTCTCGGTGGAATCTCCATCATCCGAAGATGTAGTTCGAGGCAAAGGCAGTACTTCGACACACTGCAAGAAGAACATCAATAGCCACGATAACAACGGCAGGTCCAGTTTACCTCTGATGAAGCCCTGAGCATTGGTATCGGCCAACGGTAGCAGTTCTTTGAGTAATACTTTCAAAATGTGTTCGATAATACAATTTTGATTACTTCCCGACAGTATACTTTTACGTCCCAGGTACGAGAGCAAAACGAATACCCTGCAAAATCATTTTGCGTTGTAAACCACGTAGTCCACGATCATCGATCAACTCTCATCGATAACGTCTAATACGTACCGGTCTTGCGGGAAAACAGCCTGGTAATTGGACGAATAAAGCTGCGTAAAGGTGTTGACCAAAAATTCGCCCCACCACGGTTGCACGCCGAATAAACGAACGAGCAACGTACAAGTCGAAATTTGTGTTCTGCTGTCTTCTCCGACGCATAACCAATTAAATACATTCTGGCATACTTCTTCGTTGAACATATCGTAGAGCACTGGAGGAATCTAAACGACCGAGGGAAAAATACATAAAATTAGATATCTTCAATCTTACCATACGTGGCTAATTAGTCTTCTAAGAAATTACCCTAGGAGCAGGCCCTAGCTCGTAGACAAAGTACAACAATAAATCCAACAGAGCTTCAGTCAAGTTTCTTAATTTATCGGTACAGGCTGACGCGAGCAAAACGTTGATATCGGTAACGGGCGGCGATTTTGGATTTGTATTGCTGATTCGATTGATAACGTTACGAACCAAATTCATTTGGTGTTGGAAGGTAATACAGTCCTAAAAAAAATAATAAAACAATAACAGACGTCGAGTTTTTTTTTTTGTTTTGAAGGAGCCAAAGCCAAAATGGGCACACGTACTTTGTATACATTGTTAATGCGTTGTGATTCTACTTCGTTCGGAGTATTTTTAGATTTGTTTTTGTTCAAGTAGTGATTCATATGATCGACATTAGGGATCTCTGAGGTTAAGAACGGTGTCAGTTGATCCCTCAATCTTGAGCATACCAACCCGTATCGACACTGGACGTCTTCCATCATTCCGCACAACATCTACGAGTAATTCATCATTAAAAATAAATATCGAAGCCCACAAGTGAAGAATTTTTTTTTTACAATTTACCTGGACGTTTAGGTCAGAATTTGGCCTAAAATAGGAATTATTCTCAGCATATCCATCGCTGGCCAATACGTACGAATGCCCGTAAAATGTACCAATCGGAATTTTACACTTGGTTGGACTCATACCATATCTTCCAATAGCGGTAATCTATAAAATGTCAAGTTCTCATTAAACAACACTCTACCAACCCACTTGATTTTAATTTTAAATTCTGAACGAACTTTTAAATATCGACATATCGGTGGTGGTTGAATATCCGACATGATCAGCATCTTCGTACCAATATCCGAAGCCACAATCAACCTTCTACCGTCGGCTTCTTCAGACTGAGTCCAGATATCGATAGAAAGAGACAACAACTCCGAGCAAGGCGGTACCAGCATATCGGTTAGACAAATCGGGAATCCGAAATCCAACACAACAAAACGTTTCGCACCGCTATGCATTCGATCGATGATTATGGTCTGTTGGGGAGGCGAAACCAGCAGCTGCTGCCACGGGAAACCATTATCCGTATACTGAAACAGATCCTAAACATCAATATAATTCGCGTCCTAGATACTCTCCTGTCGATTCTACAAAGAAACACCAATTACCCCTGAGCTAACTTCCGAATAGGTGACTTTATCGTGATAAATTGGCGTCGGTACGTAGGAAGGGCCGGCAGCTTGGTGATCGATGACAATCAACGGCTTGCCAGTTTCGAATTGTTTCGCCGTTTGTTTAATTTTCGGAATAACGCTCATTTTGAAATGATGGAAAGCTTCTTCGGACATGACACTTTCTAACGGAGTTTGCGAAATGTCGCCGATATCTTGTAATATGTACACCTGAAGCGCAAAATAATTGACGTATTACAATATCACCTTATTACTTCCAAAAATTATCTTTCAAACTGATCCAACACTCACTTTATCAGTTTTCTTGATTCCAGCCGGATGTGGCGCGAACGCAGTTGCAGAGTAGCTGAAGTTCGTAGCAGTTGCAGGACCGTAGTAGTTGACTATCGCTTCGTCATCCATCACATCTGCAAGTAAAACAATAAATTAGTTCAATTCGCGATGATTAGAAGTCACTAGAAATTTCACTGAAGTAACAAGCTTGAACCTACTCACCAGAATCTACTCGTTCGACTCTCGTCCCATCACTAGTCGAATGACATGTGAAATGCAACGGTTCAACTTCTAATAGTCCTTTCATGTAGTGACTAGCTGAGATACCGGTCAAGAAAGAAAGCTCGGTTTTGTTATTGTTGTTATTATTATTTCCGGAAGTAAAGTACTTCTGGTTCATAACTACAAAGAAAAATTGTAAGTTGAAAACAGATCACCGAAATTACGAATGGATCTACTTTTCCATCGATTCATTTACCTTTATTGGCCAATTCTTTGCAGTTGAGCTGTTTGATAATCGAGAAAAATCCATTCATGGCTGGTTCAGTATTGGTCGTTGGGGTATTAAATACGATATTCGGACCAGCCACTAAATTAGCATAGGTCACCGGAACCGAGCTGCTTTTTCCAGGTATAATCGGTTCGATATCGAATAATTCCGATTCAAATGGGTTCCCATATAATCCATATCTGCGTTCGAAAACACGTGTCAAAATCGCTCTTTATTTTATATCTCATCTCAAGTGTTGTCAACTTACCTCGTTCGCAGCAACAAATGGTACGGATTTTGCCTCGAATTTAATTCTTTTGCTACTTGAAGAAGCAAAGAAAAACATTTCTGAGATGCTGTCGCGTGTGTGTCGTGAGGTACAACATATAACAGCAATTGGAAAAACCATCGGAATGCTCCGGCCGACCAACATTGTAAAGTTTTCGGAATAAAATCGACTAAAGCCTTCAAAAGTTGTACGTCGAACTGCACCACAGTCGAATCTTGGATATTTTTACACCCTCTGTAAATGAAAATTAATCAAATTAAGTGAGATCGTCTCGACAACTAACCAGAATTAATTTCATTTTATACACTTACGTGCTGCAATTGATCAACAATTTGGTCACTTTATGAGCCAATTCTCGACTACCTTCGATGTAACCGTACTTAATAATATCGTTGAATTTTGCCTCGATGACTTGAGCGAATTCCAACTGTTGCGACGATACATCGTCGGCGTGTTTTTTACAGGTAGAATCTTCGGCAAAAGTCGAACGATAACGACACATTCGAATTGACGTGATCCATATCAAAATATCCATAGCTATGAGTTTGAATTCAGGATCATCGTTGTGACAAAACGATTCTAGTAGACCTTCAGCAAACGCAGTACTTTCAAGCATACGACACCTTTCAATTCTGCATTTTAAAAAATATCGATAAAAAACCCGCAAATTAATGAGCAATTTTCAGAGAAAATCTATTCTTGAGGAATAATTCATCCCTCGCTTCGCAGGCTTACCGCTCATTCGGTATATCGACTCGTTTAGGTTTACGAATCGTGACGGAAAGTTCGTAAATCCAATCGCATCCCGTCGATGGTTTTTTATTAGATGTTGCTGCGGCATTCGATTGATCTTTTTTCAAAGAAGGGTCTTCACCCAGTAACATGGAACTGTAGAATTTTGAGTGCTTATTTAATACGTCTGTCGAGAGTTTACGTCTCGAATCGTTTATGCTTGATTTATCGTTCGCGTTTTCCAATTCTGGACCTGCGACCTGTAATTTTTTTTTTTTAAATTTATTCTTTTGTTATTCGCAAATCCACTACTGATTTGAAAAAAAAAAATGCTGATAAATTAAATGACAAATAGATGACTCATCGGACGTGAGAAATCAACCGACCTCTTGAGAAAATCCTCCTAGAGACTTGATATGAAGTAGCAGAGTTCTACAACAGCTGCGAAACAATTTCGGACTAGTCAGCGTAATCATTCCCGAACGTTTGGACAAGTCGAGATACGACGATAGGAACACAGGTCCGCATAAAATTTCCGTATTATTTTGTAAATGGAAATCTTCCGAATTAATTGACGTTTGAAACGAGGTTCCTGCTAAAAAAAAAAAAAAAAAAAAAAAAAAAAACAAAAATTAAAAAAAGAAAAAAAAAAAAAAAAAAAAAAAAAAAAAAAACTCAAAATTTAGAACAGGAATAAAAATAATTATATTACGATGCAAACATAACTCCGTGATTCATTACCTTGAACTCCGCCACGTTCATCGTGGTCGGATTTCGTCCCGTTGGCATTTTTTAATCGTAATAAAGTCACTTGAATACTTGGAATTCGCTGGCATATCGGATGCAACGAAAATTTTACGTCGACGTGACCAATGCACATATTTTGCGTCAAGGTCAATTCAAAAATATGCTCTTCCCAGGTTCGTCTGAAATTTTAAATAGATTTAATTTTTTCTGGATACAACAAACAGATTGAGCAGTACAATTAGAGAAAACACTTACGGGCCAATTTGTAATTTCCAACTCCGGGTATGTTGTTCGCTATCACCTTGTTGCAGAAGCTGTGGGTGACGTCTCTGTTTCTGGGCCTGTTTCACTTCGTTCCAACAGGAAGGCACATTAGCTAAATAACAAGGAACAACGTTTTCGAAATTCGTCAACCGATACAACACCTTCAAGTCTTTCGAATAAATCCACGGATTATCTTTAGATAAACTGCAAAAATTCATGTAAGAAATTAAATTTTCGTGTCAACTCATGATCAGTCGAATATTACAAACATTAGTTCAATTTTACGTACTCAGTTAAATATTTAACAATACTGGCTTTAGACGAGCTACTCTGCTGGACACCGAAATCTCCAGTTATGGGTTCTTCGAAAGAGAAGTAATTCTCGTCAATAAAGGAAACATACCGTAAGACTCCGTCTTCGTCCGAGACGCATAATTTTTCTAAATCTACAAAAATTATTTCGAAAAAAAATTTCGTAATGCGTATTCCGTCCTGTTTACAAATATAAAACATGTCTAATTTTGATACTTACGATCGCAGTAAACTACCGATACGAAGCGACTCGTAGACTGGCATTTTAGCAGGGATACGGTTTCCAGGTTCATTAAATTAATCAAATGCAAATCTCCGTTCTCCATTAACAACACACCCATCGGCAAATGACTATTCGGTAAGTAAGATTCGTCATGTTTCAAGAACATAGGCAGCATCACAAATTCCTTCGGCGTTTCGTTGACGGGCGACTTGAAAATACGTTTTTCAACCGGCGTCTCCTCCAAACACAACACCGACCCTTTGAAATTGATCCGAAGCAATAGCAGAATTCCGCCGATATCGTCTTTTTCGCCGGATAACGTTTGCAAATTTGTATTCGTATCGGTTTCATTTCGGCACAGTACCAACAAATGTTGTCCATCAGGTACGGGATATAATTGAATCTCCATATTAGGATGGCTATTTTCGATAAGGCAAAAATGCTGTACGAGGATGGCTTCCTTATCTAAATCCATCGAGTCGAGTTTTAACAAGTTCTTCGAGCCATCAACCCTGCTACCATCTTCACCCATCGCTTCTCCGTCGGCTTTTGAGTCGCGCAGTTTTTCCTCACTAGGAGATATGGTTCCGGTTGATGTTGACGATAAAATACTCTCTACTTGCTCACTCAACGTTGTCGTTGTATTAGCGGTCATCTGATTCGATCCTTCAAATGGGAACATATACGAAGCAGCTGAAAAAAAAAATGAAATTAGATAAACCTTCGTTACGAAGTTGGCGGAGAGGTATTGAAAAGTAGTGGTCAATTTACCAGCGGACTGCAGAGAGTTATTCACCGATGCTGTCTGATTCGGTGAATGACTTTCTGTCTCCATTAAATTGATGTCATCCAAAAGGGTAGCAGTAGTTTCGTAAATTTTGCTACCGTAATATTCGCAATCCTTATTACGCGAGATCGTTGTTCCGGTACCGGTACCGCTTTTTTTGGTAGAGGCAGTTTTACACGAGTTCGCAGTTCGTTCGTTTGTAGCAGTGTCGCTACTGGAGGTACCGTCACTGTCGTCTGCGTCTTTGTAGTGGAAGTCATACACAGCCAAAAGTAACTGGTAGCGACATTCTTTAGGCCGCGTCCCGGCAGCTGCCGCCGCACTGCTGCTGCCGCTGTTTAGCGCTTCGTTAACGTTGTTCATGGTTTCTACCGATGCGGTATGATTTTCGACATTCCAGCCTAACATGACGTCTAAAAAAAATGTAAAGAAATATTTGTTTAGAAGTTGAAAATAGGGAAAAAAAATTTTATGAACTATTCAGTAAAAAAATCTCATCTGTTTCACCTTGATGAATTTTCTTCACAGCAACTACAACGCAGGAACGAACACGTCCGCTGGAAATGGTGTTATGCTCATCGTCGACAATTAGACATCCGGTTTTCTCTTTATAATCATCATAATCCACGATAAATCTATTATAAAGGGAAGCACTCAACACGGAGCATGCACTTATAAAGTACGAAAAAGTAGGACGTAAAAGATGTTCTGCAACAAATAAAAAAGAGATACACCCATTATGCTTCGTAGTAGTTAATGACACACCTACGGCAAAAATACAACGAATAATTCGTCAAATTGCAATTTATAGAATACAAATTACCGGTAATGGTTTTCGTTAAAGAAATTTCCAGAGTACTCTTATCATTCTGTTGCCAAAGATCGGAAAAAATATCGGTATTTCTAATCGGCTGTTGTTGTAATTCACATAGAGAAGTAGGCACATGAAATTCAGTAACAACCTGGGAAACGAAACGATTGAATTAATTTACATATTTCCTACTTTGAAAACTATATAACAAAACAATCACTTACTTTCAAAACGCGCGAATAATTATACAACGTAACAACGCCTTTTTTAGAAAACGTGCTGAACACATCGGAAAGCGAACTGGTACCAAAGGAAACCCTATCATTTAAGGTAATGGCCGGCGCTGTAGCGTAATTCACCGAAAGCGGGACGTTTTGCGTATATTCGCCTCTAACAAAAGGACACGTGGGAGCGTGCCTTTCATGCTCAGACCTATAGAATTTTTGAAAAATTCGGATATTTTTATTTTTCAAGGTCACAATGACATTCATTTTCCTGTAAATTAAAATCTCACCATGGTTCGTCAGTCGGTTCCCAACAAACTAAACATACAACGCAGGTGAAACACATCGCACGATCATCGCCAATCGTATTCGGTTGATGGTAAAATCCAGCTTGAGCCATTTGATCGGGAAGCGCCCATCTATGAATTATTCGTTCATACAGTCATTGATCATTTTAAAAATTAATTAGGTTGTCTCAATCACGACATACTTGTAGTCCATATGAGGCCATTTGGTAAAGGTTTCTCTTCTGTTGGCTTCACTGAACATTAAGGCTCGATCGGTGTTGGAATTGTTAAACGTTGATGGAAACAAGCAGTTCAATCTTTCGTTAATTGCGCTAGCTATGGATAAAGCTGGTATGTAACGGTTCTGTCGTTTCAATTCCGTCGCCATTGTACCGGCAACCCACTTCAACGAATTGTGAGTAGATTTTAATCGAACAGTATTCCACTGAAATTGAATCAAAATTATTACACCGCGATTATAGACCTAAGATTAATTTTCAAACACTCACTTTTTCAGCTTTAACACCATCACTAGCGTAATTTTCACTTTCGGCAATTTGCACCTTGAGCTTATTAGTCAAGTCTACTACACTCTCGGCTGCAGGTAATTCGACTTGTTTTAAAGCTTGATAGATGAGTAAAGCCTGCAGTGAAACGATTTTATTGGTATTATTACCATGTACATATCTAAACTACACTAACTGTTGGTTTTAGTTACCTCAAATAATGGTAATTCAACTTCAACGATATCGTACGGTTTTTGTATGACGGGTTGCAGAATTGTATCGAATAGAAGAATACCATTATAATCACTTCGCATTCCCAACGTGACTCCATTCGTTAGGACAAGCTTGTTATGAGCGTTGAGGTATATTCCATCCAAAAACAAGTCTTTACCGGATTCTGCAATGTAATAAATAGAAATTACATTAGTTTACTCGCAAGTGAAAAATTGCATCATCTGTCGGCTAAGTTGAAAGGATATAGCAAAATATCAAAAGTTGATTCGAGAATTTGTCTGGTTAACGGAATTTCCAAACAAGGCATAATGATACAAAAAGAACGGATGCCACATGTGGTAGTTGCACACTAAAATGTAGTACAGATGTCGGTATCGAGTACTTTTCATGATTTATCGGAATTCAATGACACCGCTATAAATGTGTACGAAATACGGAACTTTGCACGATGAAAACTGATCCTTCATCAGAAGCCACATTTTCATTGTTTCATGAACAGACAGGAGTCACTGTAGGATATTGTTAAGAAAAGTTCGTATGCATTTACCAGACAAAACGGATTTATGTAGTTCGACGCCGGAAGTAACATCGATGACCAGAATTTCTCCATTTTTTGACAGTACCAAGATGATATTTAAATTTGAGTGGTAAAGGATTTTAATGGACTTCACATTAGTACGAAATATACTGCTTTCTTGCAACTTCCAAAATCTGTCAGCCATTTTTCAAGTACCGAATATGATTATTTGTAGCATACTAAAAGTAGCAATAATTTATAATTACAACGATACTAATTCAAATTCTAAGTAAGTATTAGTCAAACATAAAAAAGTACATCAGCTTAATGATAATAAGAGAACCATTCTTCTCCAACAGACCACGAAAAAATGCACATAGATCTGACAATGAGAATAGATGCCGAAAATGGTATCTATCAACTATCAAGATTGTGACGTAACGAAGCCAATAACCTATGCTCATTTTTAAAATCTTTACGTAAATACGATTGTTTTTCGTAATATTACGAAAAGAGCGTGAACTGGAAAATGATTTTTACCTGCGTAAACAAATTTCTACCGTGAATTAAAAAAAATTCTTGATTTTCCTGAGTAAAACAGTGTTATGTTCAATGAAATTAATTAAATAATTGTACGTAAAATTAGTGTATTATGAAAAAAATGATTTCTCGAATTTCTCCTTGGTTTATATTTTCAACGATAGGGCCATCTTTTCGGTAATCAGTAGAATCCGGTTTGAAGAAAGTTTTTCAAAAATTTGGAACAATTACAAGTTTTTTTTTAATGTTAAAAATCTTACATCGTAATGTTGATGCGCTGCTAAAATTGCAATGTAATGATGAATCAGAACTTATTTGTGTGATGTAAAAAAAGTAATGTAAAATGTAACATAATCATTACACATTACTATACTCAGTATCTATCTAAACGTATCGCGGTAGTGGAGGTGATTTGCGTTTTCGTGCTTTTTTTTAAAGAAAGAAATTGAAGCGTAATGTACAAAAATATAAAATTTCAAAAGGATAATCAAAAGCTCAAACTTCTTCCATATGGAGATGAGCTTGAGGAAGAAGCCTACGAGCAACTCAGACAGCTCAAGACATACTTCGGATCGTCGATTTTACTCAGAGAACCTCGACAATATCTTGTCTACTGGAATGCCAGATTGCTTTGGTAATTTTGAATTTTTCCCCTCGTTTTGAAATTTGTTAATGAAGCTTTATATTTTTTAATAATTCCGCTCGTAATTGTCAGCAGAATGAAAATTTATGATAAACCGATTAATCTTTGCAAAAAATTCAAATCTTTTTCGATTTTCTTTTGAACTACACCATTGGAAATTTTCACTTCATGTTCTATTACACTTGAAGGAAAATTATCAAAACATTCTGTAGTATTTTGTTGATTTCATAAATACAGAATTTTTATTCTTTAATATCTTGATAACTCTCCACATTCGACGAGTATTTTACTTATTGCTTGTTCGACAGGTACGTTCATCTGTACGGATTGAAATTCACAAAACAAGACCATGTTTTATTCATACAAATTCTGTACGAAATGGCAACTCGTGCAGATGTCTCTTTGGAAGTGATACCAGATTACAATACGTCGTTGCATACGGCGTTATGCACATTATTAAGGTTGGGAATTCGAGAGCTCGAATTTATTATTATTATTTGTATTTTGTATCTTTGCTCCGAAGCCATATCCAGTGCAAAAATTGAATATTTCTGTAATTATGTCACGGTCGAAGAATTTTATCGATTGATTAGAGTTGAATATTTTTCTTCAGTTAACTTTCGAATAGATCTTCGAAAGTTTGAAGATGAAATTCTTTTGTCCAAGTTATTGTAGCTTTAAAACGTTTATGAATATTGCAGAAAACGAAGACTTCTTGTTCCTGGAGAGGATTTAGTCTTGCCGTGGAGACCGCTTTTCAATCTTTGTAAAAGAATATTTTGGTGCAGTCAGATAAAACAAGCAATCATGTCTATTAATCAGTACGTGTTTCTCTTTCTCATGCTACCTATATTTTTCTTAATTGTACTCAATAAACATCTATTTTTTTTTTTTTACCCAACAGAAATGTAAAGTATGACTTGGAGTTGATTGCCAACACGGTTCGATAGTAAGTTCTCTCAAATATTAACAACGTTTCTCTTAATACTTACTTTACTTCACATATACCTAACTGTTAAACATTTTACAGTTATTTTCCCCCGGAGTCAACCCGAGAAATATTGGACGAGCTGAAACCTTATCTTTGTCCATTTGATACGAAAGCGATGAAATTTGCTATTCACATGCTGGGTTTATTTTTACCATTGAGTAATCGACCAGAATTAGCTGATGTAACTCATAACCTGTGGCTTGAAGAATTGATGCAAATATGGGACGTTTGCAGTAATAATTGTTTCTTTTGGGAAGATGTAAGACGGTATAACAATCCTATGATTGGAATTCTTTAGACGAGTGTTTAAAATGATATACTTTGTACAGCACATCCTACACTTGATGTCTACTTTGGCTTGGGTCAACGTTGGACGTATCGATTGGGAGAAGTATATGCCAGTTATGTATTCTCGTTTTTTGAAATTATTTAAACTGCCAGTTCATTATAAAAAAACGAGTTCTTTGAAGTTATCCAAAGTATCCGAAGAATCTGCCGCTTCTTGGATTGTTTCAACATTGGTTTGTTTCACTTGCACAGCTACTGATTATTTTTAAACCTGCTGTATTCTAATAATTTGGCCAATTACAGGGAGGAGACTCTAAAAGTCAAGACTATCTAGAACAGCTGTTGAAAATTCTCGAATCATACTGCCATCCGGCCAATACAGGATATTATGTCTCCATAATAAAATCATTTTTGAAAAAACTCGTCAGAAATTTCGTCTTACGAGTAAAAAGGTAGGTGGTACCGAGAATGTATTACTATTCTCGTCTCGTAACAACTTTTAAATTCTAAGTACATTTTTTCTTTGAAGGGAACGGTTCGCTAAACCGTCTTGGGACAACAATATTCCTTCGGAGAAGAAACTCACCGACGAAGATATCCGTAGATTTGTTGTCAGTGTTCAGTCTGTGTCAATGCAAGCGATGTTTTCTCCTTCAACTGTGATTAATTTCGCTGTAATATTCAACGATCTTGCTACGCTTAGACCAGATATCGTTGTTCCGCCTTTACTCGACACGTAAATACGAATTTTCAAAGGACCGTCGTAATCTCAATTCAACTTCGTTTTTTTAATTGTATCGCACGTTTTGCAGATTTTACGGCACTGTTGATTCCTTAACAGAACCTTACAAGTTGATTTCTGCGTTACAAAGCATATGCGGCGTTGCTAGACCAATGCTTAGTGGTGGACTAAATTGTACTTACGATCAGGGTAAAAACCACGTAATTCCTTTATTGTTCGCTATTCTACCCGGAATCGATCCCAATGACATGCGAAAGTCAATTATTTCTCTACAACTCATTTGTACCTTTTCAAATATGATTCCCATCGTGGATTGTTCATCCGCATCGTCTCATTACTCGGATCTCACTTTGGTAAATTAAGAATAAGTAAATGGGAATGTTGAATTTGAAAATGATTCTACTTAACCGATCAATGTACCTATTACAGGAGGAAGAAGAACTAGCCAGTGCTACATCCCAGTTTGAAGAATTCGTTTTACAATTCTTCGACCGTATATTTTCACTCATCGAAAGTATAGTCCAGGAAAACGTCAGAATAGAAAATAACATCGGTGATGATCGTAACAAAGACGAGCAAAGTATTTACGATATAATGTGGCTTTCGTGTCATTCCCTCGTTGGCCAATTATCCAATTCTATTTTCATGGTACGAGTGTTGGTATTTTTTTAAATCTACTAAGTCATTGCCAATTTGTTTCTAAACCCACTTATGTCGTCTTTATTGCGTAGGAAGCTTTGAAAAAGTTGTATAATTATTCTATTACAAAGATTTTCGAAAGAGAAGTTGCCGGGCAAGCAATTGCCTCTTTGATTAGAGCTTTTGCCAAGGTATGTGGTCAGATTTACTACAAATTTCCAAAAAGTAATTGACAAGACTTCAGTAATACGTATCTTTTCATCAGGTCAATGGCGAAGAAACTTTCAGATTATTCGTACCTAATTTCTGTTCGTTTATTCTCGAACAAGGCAAAGATCAAGATTTGAAAAATGAAGAAATATTAGACGACGAATTATTGTATAAAATGATGCTTTTATCTGAGGTTATTTATAAATCTTAATTTTTTTTTTTTAAATACCTTTTTGAAAGCAATCGATCTTACGTTCTAACAAGTGGAAAAATCGTTATTTTTCATACAGATTGTGATGGCTTCACCGGAAGCAATCAAACCATACCTCCCGATGCTTCAAGAAGTATTGGACTTGACTTTACATCTAAAATGCAAAGAAGGTTATGAAATTAGCACTAGATTATTGGCTCAATTGTTAATTTTATTCAGTACCACGTATCCTACCGAATTTCGTAGCAGTACCAATTCTTATAGCGATATTTCCGAAAATCTACCTTTGAGGGTAAAGAAAATTTCTCTTTCCGGTTGAACTCCTTACGTCTTTATCATGTTTACAATTTTTTTTTTAATTTATTTTTTCCGTAGGAATGGGGCAAAACCAGTAATTTACACAACTTGAATATAAAATGGTACACACCTTCGGAACCAGAAATCAGCATAGTTGAACAACTCTTCTGGAAGTATTTAATGCCCGAAATAGATACAATCGATAAGTACATAAAAAACGAAATTGAATTATCAAGGTAAATATCTTAAGAATTACAATGTTTGACTTGAAATGATCTTAATTTTGATTTGATTGATTGATTGATTTTTTTTCATTTTATTCTACAGGGAAGGCCTGAGAGACACATTAACGATCATCTTCTCATTATTCTCGTGCAGCACATTGTTAGATCCGTGGCGAGACGAGCCACCGCTGAAGTTGTAAGAACCTAAATTTCGCACAAATAATTTTTTCGACAGTTTTTGTACAACCAAATTCACTTTTTTCCCCATAGATCTGAATCACAGCTTCCGATCAGTAGTATGACTTTGAAATTGGGAGTGAAAAGATACATAAGGATGCCAGATGGCTCCAACGTTTACAAAGTGTTGATCGAAAAAATGGCATTATTACAAGACAAACTTCTTAAAGATACCGATGACACCATCGCGTTTATATTATTGATAAATGTAACGTCAATTTTTCATCATTGAAAAAAGTCTAGTGATGGCTGCAGTCTGTTGACTTTTCATTTTGTTTCAGATCTGGTCAGATCTTCTGTACTACGACGAATCACTCGAAACCGATTATAAAACTCATAAAAATGGAATTAAAATGCCGAAGATGTTCTTCGAAAATCGCCTGATTCCTTCGAAACGTAACATCCGTTTCATGCTTATCGAAGAGATGGCTTTGAAGCATATGTTCAGATGTAAACATACCGAACATGTTTTTACCGAGACGCATAAACTAGCCGTAATGAAAATATTGGAGCTCGCTACCAGCGACTATAAACCGGTATGAAAATTTGTAACGAATAATGCAACTGAAAACCGTTTTTTGTATAAGTAAATCTTTAAAAAAAAATTTCAGGTACAATCCAAAGCTCAAAAAGTGCTTAATAAAATGTTGCGAGTTTATTACGAGTTGCCTTTCGTCATTAAAGACCAGATCGTAGAGAATTTGAAAGGAGAAAACAAATTTTCCGAAAAATACAAAGTACGTTTTACTTTCTCGTTGAATTTTCACTTGGTAGCTTTTCGATAACGACGACATCTTATTTATTGCAGAGTACGTTGGCTATTATCAAAGGTCAAAGGAGAAAGGAATGGCCGATGCTGTTACAATCCATGGAAACCTTACAAGATATTTTACCTGCCTTGGTCAATAGCGTTCCGAACGAAGAACCGGCTGTCGTTAGATTATTAAATGACGTTACAGACACCATAATGAACAATGTTTGTCGATTTTCATTGAAAACGCAGGTAAAAATACAATTCAGCGAGCAGGGAAATTATTTTTTCTACAAGTTGAAAAATATTTTAAAATTTACAGATGCCCGACGAAGTTGTAGAAAAAGCTAAAGAGTTGTGGTCTCAGTCGGAAGTTGAAATGTTATGCGATTTGCCTTCGGAAGAGCAGATTCAAAAAGGCAGCGCTAGATTACAAAAAGAAAATGCTCAAGTTACCGAAAGCTACAAAAAATTATTACATTCTCTGTTGGAGGCTGCAGAATCCAAAAATTTGTAAATAGGATTTTTTGTGAGAAGTTTTTTTCCCTGTGCAAATATTGATCTCTTATTTTATGTTTTGTTCAAGACATTGGAGATACGAATTAATGGCTGTGTCGTTCATAGCATTATTTTTATCGCCGGAAGAGCCAGTTCCCGTAGAAATAGTCAGATTTTTCTTCAAATTATTAGTAAACGATTCGATGCTCCTGCGAAAAGTAAAAAGCTAACTATCTCACATCAAGATTACACGCATAATGTAAACTACCTCCACTAATCATTCTTCCATCATGTTATAGATCGCCTTAAAATGCGTCGTATGCATTATGAAAATGTCCAAACGTAAAGCACTTAAAGAGAAAGTCAATCCGCATGCTATTAAAAGCATCCAAGGAGATTCTTCCAATCTCACGAAACCAGGCCCTCGGCCCGATAATTCATGGTGTCTTTACCACGAAAATAACGTACCTAAAAACGAATCTGAATGGAATGAAGCTCGTTATACGTATTCGAGCTACATCGGATATTACTGTTGGCCCAAGTTCGTATAGAATCCTTTCTTCCCGACTAATTTATTTTCTCATCTTACCGACGGTTTATTTTACAGAGAATTATATTTACATTCCTCGTCGGCGGTTCAGCCGCTGAATACTTTAAAAGATGAAGAATTCGATGCAGTGAATAAAGAAGTTGACGCATTTTTCAAGGATTCTTCAAACGTAGATAAATTAATAAAATTCCTGTCTTTGGAAGAAGCCAAAGGACAACCTTTAAAATATTTTGATATCGCTTTATTCAAAGTACGTACGAAAATTTCGCTCTAGTTGCGGAATAGTTGAGCGGATAATTTGCTAACAAATTCTCCTCGGTGTTTTAGTACGTTTTTAAAGTGCACGGAGACAGATATTTCGAAATTTTGAAACCTCATGTTGAAAAACTAGCTGACGATCAACAAGACGGCTGTCAAAGATGCGCCGCAGAAATGTTAGCTGGTGAGTTCATCAACTTGAAACTTCAGTCAGCGTGAATGGAAGAAACCGTAATGTGTATTTTGATTGAAATTTTTTTCATTAGGTATCATTCAAGGGACCAAACTGTGGCCATACGATAAATCTCAAAATGTGGTAACGTGGTGTGCCGCTTTGTTGAAAAAATCTCTCGATAATGTAACTGTAGAAACGCAGAAAAATTGGGGCACAGCAATAGCATCGGCTTTGGTATAAATTATTTTTCGACGTACGAATTATTCAAATTGTGATCATACATAATCAACAAGTTTGTTTTACTCAATTTTTCAGTATAACTGTGATGTAAATAAGAGTTATCGCTTATTAGAGGCATTAATGGAAGCGCCAATCAAAGGAGACGCCTCATTCAAAGACTGTGGGTAAGTCATCCATCGGTTTGAGTAAATTTTCGAGTAAGATTCAAACTAAAAAATTCTGATCGTTTTTCAACCAGACGATTATTCGCTCTGCAAGGGGGCGGCATGTATTCTTGGCGTCTAGGACACCTGTGGACCAGATTATTAGAAGACATTAAACCGCATCTAGCCAATCAGTACCAAAATCTTAGAGAACGTTTAGGATCGTGAGTACTTCAAATACGATGGCCATCAGTTGTCGTGGTCATTTAGCATGTTACCGATCTAACCCCAGGAGTTTCGACGACTCGGTTGTGATCGTATACGAAAAGAAGATGAAACTCATCACGTATTCGTGTATATTTTCCCACACAGAGTTCTAGTATCTATTTTTGAAACTGATATCGAAACGAATGATTGGAATAGGACTTTCGCACCGCACGCCTCCGAATTTATCGAGTACCTATTGCCGAAATTGGAAATTTTATACACCGTCGCTCCTAATAGTAAACATATCTCAGGTAATTATTATTTCCATCCTGTATTCATTTTATTATTCCCCATTTTTGTTAATCAGTGCGATTTTTATTTTATAGAATATTATTATCGACGAATTAAAATCCCAAAATGTGGTACGCAGGCTGAATTTTAACGTAAATTGTGTTTTTTTTACATAAAGAGGTTTCGAATGATGTGATTTTTACGATTTCGTTTTATTCAGCGATTTTCCAAAAATATTTTGTCATATGAATTTAACAATTCTCACAGTATTTGCTTCGATTAACATTTTTTTCAATTTTTTTTTCCATTGTAAAATTACGTTTTCTTCCAAAATCGCCATATTTTTTCGCTAATTCGAATTTTGCTTCTTATTTTCAAATAATCGAGCTATTTTCTTCAATTTTTGGTTTTACTTAATTTAATGCAATTAATAATTTATTTTATAACTTTGAATTTGTAATTTTTTTTGTGCTAATTTTTCATTTCGAACTATGCATGATTTTTCCCACTTGTTATAGACGAAAACAGCAGTCCAAATGGCGAAGAAATGGATATCGACAACGATAAAGAAATTCAAGAAGCTATACAACTTTTGAAAACAGGTAAATTGTTTGTTTCACCATCCGAGACATAAATCAACAAACCGAAAATTGTCGATTATTGTGAATTATTATTATTTTTTTATTGCCTCAATGACAGTTTGTAAATGGTGCACATACTCCATTCAACGATGCGTGTATCAAATGAAACCCGAATTCTTCAAAATCTGTTCGTTGATTTGTTACATGGAAAATTACGACAATGACGACGAGCTGAAGGAAATTTGTAAAAGTACGTTATCTTTGATGAGCTTCAACGTCGTCCATCCTCAAGATATTCCAATATTCATCGACGCCATCGAAAAGGTATCTTTTTTCAAAAGCAATTTTCTGCTTGAAATTAACAACAAAGATGAGATTATTAATCAATTTTTTACGTAGGTTTCGCAGAGTAATAGTTGGTGCGCCAAATGCACCGGGTTAGATTTTCTGCAAGTTTTCGTATTCTATAACGTGTTTATTATTTCAACTCGTCGAGAGTGGATTACCAAGGTTTGTTCAATCGATGATTTAAAAAATTACTCTGGGCGCTTGTAAGAATTTTTTATAAAATTGTGACCCTTTTGCACGTACAGATTTTGAATATTCTTGGAACGTTATTAGAAGACGATCGGTGCGAAGTACGTCAAAAAGCTGGCGAAGTTATCAGCGGATTTATCCATTACAACATCATCAAAGAAATACACGAATTACTCGTTAGTATACTTTCCGACGATTCAATCAGCGTGTTATGCGTACTTTTAAAAAAAAGTAAATTTTGATTTTTTTTTTCAATTTGTTTTTCAGGATAAGTTTAAAAAAATGCGTAAAAAACCGTTGACCAAAAAGAGCAACATTAATATTCGACACGCCGGAGTTATTGGTTTATGTTCGTTTATAAACGCCTATCCTTACACCGTTCCTCCCGAAGTACCCGAACTTTTCGTAGAAATAGGAGATCATCTTGGCGATCCAGAACCAATTCCGGTAATTTCAGTCAAATTTTACATTTTTTTTTCACCGATTTATCATTACTTTATGCTTTTTTCTCCCTTTGATACCTTTACAGAGCACAATTCGAAAAACATTGGGTAATTTCAAACGAACCCATTATGCAGATTGGAACTGCCTCAAGACCCAATTCACACCCGATCAAATGGATGTATTCATTGATATAAGTGTTCCACCCAATCACTACGCTTGAGTATTGAAGTTTCCTTCCATTGTGAGTTTTATTATTTCCTTTTTTTTTCGTCGTTTATTTTATCATTGTTACCTCGAATAAGTCGTTCGTTAAATTTTAATAGCATAAATTTTTAATTTTTTTCGCTCTTGTAACACCTCACCGTTGAAATTGGCTTAAATATTATTTAGTTGTCAATACGTTTTGTTTCCTCCCCTCTATCTCCCACCCCTTCATAGTAGATGTGGTTCAAGGGTTATGTTTGTTTTCGTAAGTATTTTTTTATTAAAAAAAAAAATATACGGTCTTTTTTAAAATAGTGTCGTCATTTATTTTATTTTATGTTATTATTCTACACAATACGTAAGTAAGTATACCTCGAACCCCCAACTAATCTTATTATTTCATGGACTAGCCCACAATTGAAAAAATTTTCATTCATTAGCATTAGCATATTAAGTAGATAATTGATATGTAGATCAGAATTAGAAATGTTGTGGAAACTGATCACCTTTGGGATGGAAAATTTGCTCGGTATTCCTATCGCTAGATGATCTGTTGTGTTTGTAGTTTCTGAACAAAAATGACCCCCGAATTGACTCTGCTTTCGCGGTTTCCTCATCCAGGTTCAGTGGGTCATTTTTGACATAGCGAAGATGTTTTTTCCAGTTGGAGTATATAATTTCTGTAGTGACATCCTGCTGGATGTCTCTCGGAACGTTTCGATGTTCTGATTTTGTAACGCCTTCTTCAGAATTAAGTTTCTGAGCTACAGTTTCATCGAAAATTGAATCTTCGCTGGACTCTGAAAGGATCTCCGATCGTACGTTGGCGGAAATTGTCGGACCATGAGGACCAACCGGGATGCAATTTGCGTACATCTGTTTGAAAAAAGAGGCAATATGAATAATTTTTCTTCACTTTCGTGACCTTATCAAATAGGTAAGGCTCTTGCAAGCGTATACTTACCAAAATGAAAAAAAAAAGTTCGTAAAAGAAAATCATCGAACTTCGTTTGAGCGACATGATTGTTTGCACAAGAAATACGAGTACAATAAACGTTTCGAATCAAGTAATTCTTCATTTATATATGAAATTGGAATGACATTTCATAACAACAATGCGGCGCGGCGCACAAAAACAATGTTTTCTCATTATCAGTTAAAGTCAACAAAACGTGGATAATTAACAACATGAATTAATTTTTTTTTAACGATACCGAAATCATCAAGAAACACGGAGATCGCAAGAGAATTGATGGGTTTCGGCATGTAGTTGAATGAAAATTCAAATTTTGATTAAGTGTTGGCAAATAATTCAAATTGCATTTCGAAATTTCAGAAAAAAAAAGTTTGAGTAGTTGAGTAGAAAATTTTGAACTTCACACATCAAGTTTCTCCTCCCTCTTTTCGATTTTTTTTTCTCGGGCCTATGATTCTTACACACATGTGAAAATCACAAAAAAGAGAAGGAAAATTCTCAAATTTAGTTGAAACACAATTAAAGTGTTACTGAGGAGTGCAGAAAGCATCAAAAAATTTTTTAGCACTGCTGCAACTGTGCACAGTCGATTTTTTTTTAAAATACATCCTATTTTGAGAAATCATGGGTCAATCTCCAAGAGTTGCAGGAGGCTGAATTTTTTTTTGAGGCATTCTTAACTCCTCAGTCGCTCCTTACTGGAGTTTGAACGAAATCGGAGCATTATTCTTTTTTTTTTTGGTCCTTTTACCGATGGCGATGTGTGAAAATCATAGGCCTGTGAACGCTGTACTTCCCACGAGAGCGTCGTGGAAAATCTGACTTATCTGTACGGGCTCAATTTTATAGGTACCGATGGTATTTAAGATAGGTGAAAATGCCCCAGAGCTGAAATTCGAAACTAACCAATGGAATTTGATTGTTGTGGTCTGAAACGGCGTGGTAAAAATTTCAGCCCCCTCCCCCTCTCCTACCCTTTGTTATGAGGCAAAACGTTATTTTATTCGACTTTCCCATTGAGAATTTTTATTTTCTCGAGTTTTTAACCGATTTTTTTCAAACTTGCATGCATGGTACACTATGCCAAGGGGTGTTAGGGGGGAGTTTGAAAAAATTTTCAACAACTTTTTTCTAGCCAAAACGCCTATTTGAAAACTTTAAATCGAGTTTTCTACATAGAGTTCAAGAGGGGCAATTCTAGAAAAAATATTTTTCATGTACCTAGTCTAGATGTGCAAAATATATTTTTTTTAGATTTAAAAAAAAATATTCGATCCCGAAAAACCCGAAAAATCATTTTTCGAAAACGCTTTTCACCCCAAAAATGGTCGTTTTGAGTCAAAAAATTTTCTTTTCTTGTAATACACCCTAAAATACTTACCTAGTCATACCCCACTTATTTGCCGATTTTCACTTGATCTCATTTCTTATTCGCGATATTTGTAATTTCAGGTACAGTACTAGGGGTAAAAATGAAAATTTTCACTTTTTTCTGATACGAAATTGCCCTACAAAAAAACTAACGCCGGATTCATGCTTAGCGAGTCGAATTACCCCGTAGCCAACATTTGCGCGATCAAAGTACATAAATTTTGAAATCTAACATTTTTACCTGAATACGAGTAAGTATTTTCTTATTTCTGTGCAAGTAGGTACTGAAGAAAAATTGGCATATAAAAATGCCAATTTTCAAAAGGGTATAGCCCATTAAGTATGGTGAATCGGCCCTGAGAACGGATTTTGAAATTTTCTGGTGGAAATTGGTCCTTATGGTCTAGAAACCTCGTGACAAAATTTTTAGCTCCCCTACTAAGGGCTATCTACGGAATTTTTTGAAAAAAAATTCCGAGCATTTTTTCAAGGTCAAATGGGCATTTTAAGATTTGCAAAGGCCATTTTGGTAACCCCTTT
>FIZT01051068.1:0-29604 GCA_900065295.1 Paracoccus marginatus
AAAAGTGGCCCAAAAACAGGCCAGAATGTGCTAGCACCTAATTGTCGATAGGGAAATTGGTAAATTTCAAAAAAATTAGCAAATTCTAAAATAGGTAGAATAGGTAGTGATAAATTTCAAAAAATTGATAAATTCTAAAAAATTCATAAATTTTGAAAAATTGATAAATTAATAAAAATTGGTAAATTTTGAAAAATTAGTAAATTTCGGAAAATTGATGAATTTCAAAGAATGGATAAATTTCGAAAATTGGTAAATTTCAGAAAAGTGGTGAACTTTGAAAAATTTGTAAATTTTGAAAAATTTTGAAAAGTCAACTCTTTGAGAAAAGAGACCAAAATTCTAATGTTATTTGAAAATTAGAACGGAAAAAAATATGTACATGGGGGACGGGACACCACGTACCTATATTATTTCAAGACTACCCGACTGAATCGAACAAGGCTGAAATTGATTTTCTGTCCAATTCTCATCACCGCAGATAGCACGATGACTCGAAAACGTGTGGGTTCAAAATTACACACGAGAAGACGTGTTGCCTATTCAGGGCATTTGAAGGCATTACCGTTACTGAACGCAACGAATGAGAAATTTTCTGTTTCGATGAACTCGTCGTAATATGACGTCGGTAGTGTACGCGTCACTCATCCGTGAAAAGCGCTGTGTAAAATTTTTTTCTGTTCTTAAAGAAAGAAATCTGCTCGAGACGGTTTCAGCTTCCAAAGTCGGCTCCTGGCAGCACATTTAATAATTAGATCGAGTATATTAGCACCGCTTTCCGTCCATGGTACTGATTAAATGAGAAGACGAAGCCCGGTGAGAAGGTGCTTTCACGCACGCTCGCACAAACAAGACGGCATGACACTAAAAAAGATACCTACACATACAGTCTCTCTTTCTTCCTCCCCTATAGCTTTGTCTCTGTACAAGCGGCAAGGTTCCGGCTGCGGCATGGGTATATGGCGTTCGGTACACTTGACATTATGTACAGGCTTTAATCGAATTTAATACCCCGTACTGATTGCGCGTCCGAGTCGTCGGTGTAGATAAGGCAGAGCCAGAGCCCGTCGCTGCTGCTGCCGCTGCTGAGAAACCCATCGGCTAATTTTGCCCGCTCTGTCCATAAGTAAGTGTCAAATTACCGGACGATAATTTTCGTCCAGTAATAAGAGAGGCGCGTTCGAGCAGGCCTTCTAGAGAGTCTTCGTTTTATGTGCTCGTCGTATACGTATACGCCGCGCTCACCCTTCTCGCCGGCTTTATTACAACGTGAGAATTTCACCCAGAGCAATACGCCGCACCGGCATCGGCGCCCTTTCCTCGTTGTCGTCTTGGCTGTCGTATATAAGGTACCGCACGATACGACCGGTATGTATCTTTTTCAAAATGACTACACGCTGCAGGGTCGCCATCATCGTCATACGGTGCGAGGGCGAGCTAGCGAGGCACGTCTACGCTCGTTATCATCGCGCTAATAAACACCAATCGATTATCATCGTCGTCGGGTCTTCCAATTACATTCGAATTCGAGCTACACAAAGTCGGCCCCCGAATCAACGTCCAAGATCTTTGCACAACGCTCAGCGTCTCCCATTGCGAGAAGAAAACAGTCCACCAGTAGATTCGATTGCAGATTTCCCTTTCGGCGTCTCGAGTTGATTTTGTAGGGTCTACTTGACGAAAAATATTTCGAGCTCGAATCGATCAATTTGTATGTAATTTTTGCAGCCTGACCAGCTGAAATCGCCGGCTTGCGTTTTGAATTCGCAAACGGGCACATGCTTCGAAATGAGCACCTTATTGGTGAGCTTGATGACGGGTAACGGACACGACGTCTACGTTGTTTCTGGATACGCCACCAAGCAATGCTGCGAAAACGATCAAACCTACACCGAATGCCCTGCCAGCCTACAACAGGAATTTGTAAGTTGTCAAAAGCACAACGTGCACACCACGAGTTGAAATCATCACGCCATTGCATACGTGTTTTACTGTTTTACCGACAGGCTGAACTGTTTGTCGATTCTGAACCGTCGACGACGACTACCTTGGACGACGAAGACGATCTGGGTGTCAGCAGGTATTGGAAAATGATGGAACGTCGCGAGAAAACAGCTCGAGATGAGGAGTTGGCGCGAAACGCCGAGAAAGAACGATTACGAATTCAGGTACTTGGTGTGTAGAGACCATGGCAAAATCCTCGAATGAATTATCGACGAATTTTTCCAGAAACTGGAGGCAATACCGAGCGATAGTCTGTATGGTAATCGAATCCACAGCTGGGTGTTGCTGATAAATGAAGATAACACGACACAATTCATCGAGCCAACTACTGGAGAAATTCATCAACAAACCAGCGATCAGTATATCACCATCGAGAGTGTTTGGAACCATGAAAACTACTGGGTGAACATGAAACCTCGTCTATTAGTCCAGGTAAATTATGATAGTAAAATGGACCTATCGGGGACCAATTTTTTTCTTCAAATTTTCAAAAATTTATGAAACATTGAAAATGGGAAATTTTTGAAAAATAAACTAATTTTACAGCATCAACAAATTTTGAGAAATTCTCAAGCTCAGAAAAATAATAAATTTTAATACATGAAAAAATAAATTTACAAGTTTGAAAAAAGTGAGGAATATTTGAAAACTGGCAAATTTTAAAAAATTCATGTTTAAAAAATTGATAAAATTGAAAAAAACTAAAAAAAATTTAAAATGTCAAATTCTGAGAAATCAACTACTTTTACAGAATTGACAAATTTGAAAAAATTTTCCAGCTTTAAGAAATTGGCTAGTTTTGATGATGAAAATTTTTAAAAACTTTTCAAGCTTGGAAAAATTGAAAAAATTGAAAAATTTCAAGTTGAGAAAAATTGATAAATTTCAAAAAACTGAAAAAATTTGAAAAATATTCAAAATTGACAATTTTTGAAAAATCGACTAATTTCACAGAACTGACAAATTTCAAAAAATTTTCCAGCTCTGAACAGTTGGCCAGTTTTGAAAGATGAAGATGAGAATTTTGAAAAATTTTCAAGTTCAGAAAAACTGTTACTTACGTTTTGAAAAAAAAAATTGAAAAATTCAAGTTTGGAAAAGTTGAAAATTTTTGGAAAACTGGCAAACTTGAAAAATCGGAAAAATCGACCAATTTTAAAGGATTGACATTTTGAAAAATTTTCTGCCTCACTTGACCAATTTTCGCTTTGAAAAACCTGAACTAATAACGCCACCTTTGATGCATTTCACAAATCCAATCTCACTTGGAACGCTATCTATTGTACAAATTCTGCGATCTATCCTCCATGCTCCAATATTTTTCATGTTCATACACGCACTGCACAGGAGCTCTCTTTTGACTTGAACAACCTACAAAACTGGGAACATCTACTGGTAGCTGAGCCATGGTCTGTGTACTCTGAAGTACTCAAATTCGACCATAAACCGAACCTCTTGGCTCTGAAGCACTTCTCAATGCCACTGTCCTGGGTTACCGAACTCGATATTCCCGAAAAAAGTAATCTGCATATTTTTCGTTCAAACCAACCTCAGTCTCGGACGATGAAATTTTACTCTTTTCGCGCAGAATTTGAAGAAAGATTTCCACAAGGTCGTAAAGTCGTACTGTATCGTAAAACAAAGTACGAAAGGTTCAACAAGTCTTTCAACTCGGACGGTACCATCTGCTCGTTGATCAGATACGACGACTACGATCGTAATAATTCTGCAGCCGAAGTAAGATTATTTCACGATCGAACCGATAAATTGGAAAAACTGAAAATTAATATGCAAACTGGCAGAACAATCGAAGAATTCGACTACTACCGCGAGGACACGACGACGAGTAGGTGTTTAAAATACATTACCGTTACATTCTCGTTAGGTAAAAATTCAATGACTATTTTTCAGGATTAGAATATTTCAAAAATCGCAAAATTTATTGGTGTGATTTAAAAATGGAATTTTATCACATCAACAGATTGGACAACTTAGCATCACTGGAGGCAGATAATACTAAAATTCAAGTCAATTTTATCAACAGGTACTACCCACTGAGTAAAAAAATTTAATCACTCGAAATATTCACAATGAACTCGTATTTTCATTCTTTCTAAAGACTCGATCACTTGCTAAGTTACACGGTGTACTTCAACACGCAAAAGGTTTCAGAAAACCTGAAATTTATCAAAGACTCCGTAACGGTAAACGTTTTTATCTCAATTTACCCCTCATTAGTCATTTCTACTCGATAGTGAACTAACTACCGGTAATTTTTCTCCAAAGAAAATAACGGAAAAATTCAGTAAAACGAATACCTTCGACGACGTCGACACTCGTCAATACACGGCCGAACAAATTTTCATCACGTATCACTTCCACCCAAACGAAATTTTCCAACGTCAAAAACGTTATCGTAAACCGACGTGTTCATCTTGCGAAACGAAACCGATACTTCGTTGCGAATGCGAAGCGAACGCGAAATTCAAAAATACGTCGCATCACATCGAATATAACCAATTGTTGGAAGCAGAAAAAACCTGCGCTAATTCCGTTTGGAGTATTCTGAGCGAGGTAATCTTACACAATACGCGATTTGGTCTATAACTCATCTTCGTAATGAGTTCACGTACCTAGAATCATATAACAATAACGAGATCAGAAATGTTTATTTACATAATGTACAAACTAATAATATTATTAAACCTAATAGTATAAAATTGTTCCTAAAATATGACTATTTGCGGCCATCAAGGTTCAAGATATTCACGAAGTTCGACAAACGGAACGAATACTCAAGTAAACCAACCCGGACGATCACTTTTTTACTGAGACACCTTCTTAGAGAACTCGTTGGAAACTTCGCGGAATTTCTTCTTCAACTCGTTTAGTTTCTTTTCGGCTTCCGGCAGATTCGAAGGAAGGTGACGTATCGTAGACAGTTCGCTCTTCAGTTTATCCAATTCACCTCGACATCGAGTCATTTCCTGGTGTAAATCGAAACATTGTGATAATCTCGTCGTCACGATACTTTTCGACTCCTGTCAACGTAACACGTTAATAATAAAGTATTAAGACGTTCAATAAATTGAGCTTCGACTTTATTCACTACTTACCTGTTCTTCGTTAGCTCGAAATATATCAGCTTGCAACTTATAGATACTATTTTCTAAACTGGTAAAATCAAATCCGTCTTGGCTACAGCCGTGGCATTGTTTCAAGTATTCGTTATCGTATTTTACTATTTCTCTGTTAGCATGGCAAATTTCTTATCAGTCATCATTTCGTTGCATAATTAAGAAGTAAAAACTAACGCCGTGTATCATCACTCACTTCTGAAGATTGCCATAATATTCTTCCAAAGTCTTGGTTATCGTTTTCAACGAGTTCAGATATGTTTCTAACTGAGCGACGGTCAACTCATCATTTAGCTTTTGTAGTTTCCGTTTCTCAGCATCCATTACGACGTGTATGTTGCTAACATCTTTCTGTAAATTCGAACGTAATCCATTAACGTGAAGTTACAATAAAGTGGATAAGAGTTAGAATGACGAATATACCACGCCACATATTTCGTCCGGAATTTTTTCGTAATATTCGAATAAGCCGAATTCTTTTATTATACGTTCGTTGTAATCGACTAAACGGAAAAGCATAACGATTAACTTAAATTCGGACTAGCTAAGATGGAGTTTACATGATACGAATTACCTTCTTTGACAAACGTGTCGAGCTTCTTCTGCGTTTCGGCGATAGCCTTATCGATCAACTTCTCTAGTTTCTTTTCAATTTCAGAATTACTATCAAGCTAGAATACATTACGATTGATGTATGTACTAGTCGTTGGTAAGGTATGAACAGGTAAGCTCAGCGAATAGATGTATTCTTACCAGAATTGAATCGGAAGACATTTCAGCACGATCGGTTCTGGATTCTATTCAAGTAAACTTCAACTTTTGGTGAACTGTGAACTAGAGGAGAATTTTTTAAATTAAATTAAACTAAGCTCGGCTAGAAGCGGTTTCACGAAGAGATAGCTATAATGATAATTGCAATTCGCGCCTTTGTATGAAAATTGAAATACAATACACCTTCCATCACCACAAGCTCAGCCTGGCACAAAAATCACGACATTCACGACATTGAATCGAATTTCAACTAGCGACTCTGGTGAGGTGAGCGTGCATTCGAATTCCAACATTACTTTTACAACTTTTTTTTTTTGCAAACGACTGACGCATACCTACGCTACGCCGCGCCGTTCCCATTCACCATCCAATCGTTAATTAAATAAAATGTAACAACAATATTATTTTTCATTCGCAAAAAAATATTGCAACGACAAAAAATATATATTTTAGACAATAATATTGCATAGTTTAGTTAGTACAAGGTAGAAAAAAGTAAAACAAACAACGGAGCGAAAAGAATACCAACACGTACGCGGTTTGCAAAATGATTTTCCACATCGAAGTTGAACTATAAAATGAACTGGTAGCTAATAGCCCTGTTCGGGCCACGCTCCACAAGTTCCACAAATTGATTTGTGGAACTAAAACTACCACTACTTTGAAACTTCCACGCCGAACCTCATCGAGCTCACGAGCTCGATGAGGTTTGGCGTGGAGGTTGTGGGACTTGTGGAGCGTGGCTCGAACAAACCTAATGAAAATTCAACATCCCAGCAAAATCAAAATATAATAGGTACAGGTACATACAATAACGATGATAATGATTATATTTTACATCAAGTCGAATGTAAGGTTCGACGTTCCTCATAACGATACAATGTAATATCAATATTATTCTTTAGGTAACTTATAAAATACAGGTACTAGGGTAGGTAAATCAATATTATTAGTGTTGAATCACAACAATTTTTGTCCTCGAATCGGAGGTTCGGCGACACAATTCATAAACGAATCGCATAAAAGAAAATATACGCAGCGGCACACTTCATCGAGACGATTGGCATCCGCAGATCAAAGTGACTCGGTGACGATCAAAAATGAAACCCGCTGCACTACGATCGGTCATTTTTCTCTTTCAGATTTTCGTTTACTCCATTAAAGTCGCTTTCTAAACAGGCACAAATGCGCATTCGATGGAAAAGCTGGTTGGATGACAATTTTAACGTGTCTGTATACTACTTACTCTGCGAAGCTTGCTTTTGTCTGAGTTTCATCACTCTCATTGCTTCGGTTTTTTGACTTGAGTCGTAATACCAAATCGTGATGGCGTACCTAAATATTAAATTGAGGTCTCGAATTACGCGCTAGCTTAACTTTTTTGACCTACGCTACGTCGTAATACCACGTTGCAATGGCGTACCTAAAAATAAAATTATGATCTCGAATCACGTGATTATATTGCGACTAAGAAAATTGTACGATTAATTTTTTTTTTAAAAGAAATCAAAATCTCCGATTTTTATCACAAAATAATGTTTTTTCTTATGGAGGGGAAGGGGAAGGGACGACAAATTTCTTTTCAAATATCGAACATGAATAAAAATTTCCACCATTTTGATCTATCCGACTGGGCAACATTTTTTTTCTCAGCGTGTTTACCGCAACAACCAGTTAAGCAACGTGGATTACCATTTTAACCAGTTTATAATCCTACCTCGTCCTATAGGATGGCTGAACCTCGTGCGGATTACTCTTATCCGACCAGAAAAATAACATTCTATCGAACTTGGGATCAATATCGGCCACGTTAGACCGTTTATCTGTCGGGAAAATCCTCAACAAACCTCCGTCTCTCTGCGAAAGAAAAAAAAAAGGTCAAGTTACGTTCGTCTACGCCTAGCAAAGTAGCAATACAACGCGTTGCGTCCCAAAACGGTCTACGTGACTACAACAACGTAAGAAAAAAATACGTTATCTGAATACGAAGGTCAATAGCCCTTGCATTTCGTTTTTTCCCGCCGATGAATTTTGCATCGTCGACATACCACATACCTATGGCGAGATTGCGATAACTAGCCAACATCCGGGTGAAATTCAACCGTCGGTCGGCTAGTTAGTCGCTAAACGGTTACGCGTTATGCGTTAATTTAGCAAAAAATATAAACAATAAATCGATACTTCGTAAAAGTGAAAATCGATTTTTCTGTAATTACCTCTCTGTTCCAATCTTTATTAAGGTAATAGATAGCGGTTATAACGCGTCCGTCTCCGTGAGGATTATCAACGTGTTTAACGTAATGTGCCCCTTTGCCAGGATAACAAGCCACCATAACCTATAAAAGGACGAAAACAATACATAGAAAACAAATTCAAATTTACACACAATACAGTAGTTGAAAAAAAATTCACTTCACTTACTTTGGTCCTTTCTTTAATATCGTATTTTCCCAATTTACCGTTATTCGGCCTTTTACTGGCGGTCATTACGATTTTATCGATGTCGTTGATTAGTTTTCGAATATTAGGATATTGCTCTTCTTTACCTTTTAACCAAACGATCAAGTCGCCTCTAATGCTATGATTTTTCTCGTTATTTTTCACCAGTTGTCCTTCTTGAAATAATCCAGACTGATGTAGTCGTACTACCTCTTCGTAGACCATATCACCGCGTTCTTGTCCTAAGAAATCGTCAAGTACGGAAATTCCGAAATCGTTAATATCGCGAATGAAAATATCGCAACTTTGTTTCATTCGAGCGTCCATGCGCGCTTCTCGTTCATCTTTTCTGTTCTCTTGATCGATATTTTTGTCGCGTTGATTTGTTCGATTATCCTTAATAGCTAGTCCGGACATTTTGCACGTAAGACTGAGTTCCGCTGACTGTTGTTGATTTTCTTTCGAAGAAGACATGATAGTAGAACGCTTTCAAAAGCTTAACATTTATTGCGTGTTTCGAGATCGAATAATTTGATTAATTTACGGGAATTTTCAATAAGTGGCGATAGGTGGTTAATTCACTAAGCTGAGAATGACTTAACGCGAATCCATTATCAGCACGTCCATTGAATTCGTTCTACACTTATAGCCGCAGCGACATCGTGGTCGAATTCTTCTCACTTAGCTGCTCGAAAAAATCAAACTTTGAGGGGCTGGAGCAAGTAACGAATGCGTCAGGGTACAACGATACGTAAGATGTATTCGAAGTTTTCATAAGTCCGTCGCTGGAAACTATAGCCGTCTAGGTTCAAAAACGATTTCCGTAGTCTATACGGCACCGATCGAGTTCGAAAGAAATCACACAAATGATACCCAAGCGTAACGCGAAATACACCCCAACTCCACAACTTCCAAGAACTTTCTTGCTGAAAATATGAAAGTGAAACGTACAGAATAATATGAAAATTAACGAAAACAAACACAAACTCACACAAACTAAACTTTGATAAAGAAAATATTTGTGTTTTCATTTTTTCATGTTGCCAAAAATGTTCTTCAAGAAAAATTAAATGGGCAACATTGCAACCTGTTTTCATTTTGTGTTTTGCTACACTGACAGCATGGGTAATTTGAAAACTCTTTTACTCGTGCGTATTCGTTCTTTTCTACAACAGGTCAAAGGAATGATCTAATTTCGTTCGTTCAATCTCGACAATTTCAAATGTTGTGAAAATAAACCACCAAACAGGTGTTCAGAACTTTTGTAGCTTTCGCTTAGAATTTAGCAAACTTTCGCGCCAAGTGATAAAACACAACTTTCACGAATTACTTCGAACGCGTATCATCATCAATAAATATTTCAAAGTATTGAAAATGATCAGATATTAGACTATGTATTCGGTATCTCGTCATTAAAATAAAATGTACGTCGAAAATTTGGTGACTGAATTCTACAACGTTATTATAAAACACAAACAAGTAAGCAATCTCATTTTGGTGAACTAAAGTAAAAACACTTTTCAACAATTCTAATTCGTGATGTGTTACGTTTTCAGAAAATTCTAATATTTGTTAGTTACGACATCGATGCGATCTGCGCCGCTAAAATCTTACAAGCTATACTCCGCTACGATTCCATTGTTTATACGCTAATACCAGTTAGCACCATTTCAGACCTAATACAAGCTTTCAACGAACACAAGCAAGATGTAAGTTGTTTAATTTCTTTAGTAAAGTGATTCACTTCAACACTAATTACGCTCGCTTTAAGGTTAAGTACGTTATTCTCATCAACTGCGGTGGTACCATCGATATCGTCGAACACCTCGAGCCCGAAGAAAACGTTGTATTCTACGTCGCCGATAGTCACCGACCGATGGACGTTTGTAACGTGTACAGTACTTCTCAGGTATATGTTTAGCAACAATCTCACATATCAACGCCATAACCGTGTGACTGATAATCTTACACCGAAATATGTATTATACTTGACAGATTCGAATGTTATGTAAGCCCGGCCCTGACGAAGAAGTACCAAATTACGAGGACATTTACAAAGATGACGATGATGACGACGACGAAGAAGAAGATGAAGTACGCATATTTCGTCAACTCCACTCGTTTTTAGTCGACTTACGTATTCATATGGGTCGGCTTGGTTTTTGTTTAGATTGACAATTCCGATGACGACGGTAACGTAGAAAGTCAAGCTTCGAAACGTGCCAGATTAGACGAACAAGTATTGATAAAACGACGCGAGAAACGTTTATGGGAAGAGAACAAAGATCGAATATTAAACGAATACTACCAATTCACTTATTACAGTCGTTCTGTGCGTAGTACTCTTCGAATCTGTGTTGATATCATCAAATATACACTCAATTACTACGTCATATTTTTTACTTTCAGAGCGCAATTCTCATGTACGAATTATCGTGGCAGATTCACAGAGATAATATCGATTTGTTATGGTACGTTCTAATACAACTTACTCTTCCGTTCGAGTAATCTAATCTCGTAAAATTAATATTTCCCATCGCAGGTGGGGTATCGTAGGCGTCATCGAACAATTCATATTAGGCAAAGTGGAAATAGTGCAATACATGAGTGAAGTAGAAAGGATATCAGCTCACGTCGGCAGATTATGTCCAAACGTTCAAGACACAACTCTAGATATTGCATCTCAATCTCAAAATGCCAGTGGAACTGCCAACTCTAGCCGGACACTATTAAGAATAACTTGCGAAACGGAGTATGTTTTTTCATCTTACGAACCATCTACGAATTATACACATTTTTAATGGTCGTTTATTCTTGTGTAATCCGTAACCGTTTGAATTAGTTTGCAGCTAGCATTGTACAGGCATTGGACGGTCGAATCTAGTCTTCGGTATACCATGTTAACAGCGGTTGCTCTCAAACTATGGGCAATAAAAGGAGAGAAACGATTACAGCAGCTTCTCGCCGAAATGGAGTACGTCTTCATTTTCTACGTACCTTGTCGCTTCCCTATCTTCGATGGGCTAACTAAATGTGTTGCATTCATTTCCTAGGTTACCATTGGCCGAAAGTAGGCAGCAATACTCAGCGATGGATTTGCATTTAAGAAAAGAGTTTCATTCGATGATAGAGAAAATCTCGTCCGCTCGTAATCTCGAACATATTACTTATCCGTCCTTCACCATTGTACAAAGCTTCAGAACCAAATACCAAGCTGCCGATTACGTTTATTCTATGCTAGCTTCATTATCGAATAACGTAAGTTGTCGCGATTGCGACCTAGAACACTAATAACGTGCCTACTTCATGTTCACCACCGTTATTTTAATATTTCAGAGTCGAAATAAAACGATCTCTCAGTGCTTTTACGACGCCATGGATTCATTATCTAGGTACGTTTCAACGTGTTAGGCTCAGCTCGTCGATCAATTTTTCACAGTCTGCGTTTCTTTTTCAGGCAAAAGAAAGATCTCTTAGACGACGGTATCGAAAAATCCAAGAAATTTCTAACCTGTATGTTTCGCCACGTTCAAAACGCTCTCGACATGAGACAAGTCATCAACGCCGGTTCTTTCCTTTACTACGTCATCCAAGAAGTGAGCTCCTTCGTTTTCCAATCAAATGCTTCGATCTCTTCGCCTATAAATAATTTTGATTTCTCGTTTCAAGGGCACTCTGAACGCGAAATACTACTCAAATCCAGACTGCCTCTGGTTACTGGCGAATTTCGCTTTGAAAGCTTACGTGGCATCTTCTCGTAAAACGAAAGCAACTCGACTGCCTTTGGTTGCGTCAGCTCCGCTAGAAGAAGGATACTGCCTGGTTGTCGGCGTTCCTCCGGTCGCTGATACGGCGCATAGAAGGTATTTCAACCTCTTTCGAAGTTCAACTGATGCGACGTTGTGCACGTACTTTTTTCTAACGATCGTGTTTTTCATTTTCAGTTTTTTCGGCAAAGCCTTCGAAAGAGCTGCTGAACAAACCGGATGTCCTATTGCCGCCGATTATTTCGATTCGACTGGTAAAATGCGAACCGTCATTTTGCTCGAATTAACGATTTCGTCGTTTTAATTTGTTGTTTTTCTTTTCTCTCGTTACAGTGATGAAAATGCAAACCGTAGACCGGCCGAGAATATTCGACGCTTTGACCGTATTACTAGAGTAAAAATTCCCACTTGATGTGCATCTAAAATGTGAATCGTTATTTTTTCTTGTCCCAAGGTTTACGTATGTAATTATCTTTTTTCAAGTTTTTCTATTTTTTCGCTAACAAAAGACTATACACTCGAGCTGTGTTATGATTTTCAAAATCGACGCGCCGCGCGATTCTGTGTTCATCGATAGTGTAAAAATTATGAAAAATTATCATTTTTTCGTTCAGTTTTCCTATGTAATTTTTTTGTCCTGTATTTATTTGTAACTTAGTAGCAATTTTGTAATCAACGATGTACGTATTGTAATCGATAAATTTGTAAAAAAAATTCACGTTTGCGGTATTTTCTTTCGCCTATGTTAGTCACGAACCGAGAAAAAGCCGAGTGCCTCGAGATTCGATAGTTGAATGCAATTTTTGGGCTTTGAAATGTAATTGCTTACGAAATTCTCTACTCTTGGGTCAGCTTATGAATACAGTTTTGGGCAGCACAGTAGCTAGGTAGCTGTATGTACTTCATACAAGGGTTTCTCATTCAGACAGCGCTTCGGATTTAACGAGAAGGACCCACAGCCGGTCCAGGATGGTAGTACAAACACCAGAGAGGAAGATATCAGGCTGCAGAGCTTCGAGGAAAGGGGATTACGTTCAATTTTGAAAAATTTCCATCCCAAGTTCCTTCTTTCCAGTCCTTCAAATAAAACGATACAGCAGGGTATGAGTGATGTTCGGGGCTCCGAAGATACACGACTTTTCGTCACAAAATGTTCAAAAGAGCACAGCTCACCGGAAAATCGCCAGAAAAATTTGAAAAAAATACCTCCCTCCCCAACACAATCTGAAAATCACGAAAATTCTTTCAAACTACTCCCTAATTATAAAACAATGAAACACTTACCTGGCTGACGACCCATCAGCATCTCCATCTAGACTCCTCCGCAAAAGAACCAGCCACCTACAAATTCAATTAGAATTAAATCCATTAATAAACGAAAAAAGCGAATTAATTCCACGATCGAAAACCGAAAACCTACTCAACGTGACCGATATCGTAATACGTGACGAACCAGCGAAATCAGAAAAGTCATGATTGAGAAACACCCCCAATCGTAACGTAGGTATTCTCGACTTTTTTTTCTATTCGAACCAAAGAAACTTCTTCGAAAACGCGATCGATCTCCCACATTTTCAAACACAAAAAAGTAGCGATTCCGTAAATTACAACGCGATAAACGTACTCCACTTATTCCAAAATTCGCGATTACGCAGATCGAGACGTCCTTAGAGCCTCGTACAATTCGTCAATCTTCTTATAACATAAAACCTGAAACCAACAAATACGAAATTAAGTTCTCAATTCTGAAAAAAGTGAAAAAACACCGACGATTCGTTCCGTATTAAAAATTATTTTATTATAATGTTGAATTTTTGAATTTTCTCTTTCAAAATTTATAAACATAAGACGTAAACACTGCATTATCACAAAGCAAACATTTCGTTAATTCGCAATTTTTTTCATTTAATATTATACTTGTTAATAATTAATATACTGGCTTAGGTATATTCGTAATGAAATAAGATACTTGAAAAAAAAGGAGAAAAAAAATAAATAACCGGTCTAAAATTTAAAATAAATACTTATTTACATGATAGTACACTTAGAAAAGAAAAAAAAAAAGGTCGCATTCAAAAAGCTATTTTACTCTAAGGGAATCTTTAAAAATCAACATTTTTTTCGTAAAAAAAAAAAAAAAAAAAAAAAAAAAAAAAAAAAAAAAAAATTTTTTTTTTAAAAAAAAAAAAAAAAAAAAAAAAAAAAAACAGTAAAATAGAACCACGCGCTCTTTGCGAAAACCAACAGCGTGGAACAATCCTCACACAGGTTATAGCTTCATCGCTCATTTACTTTTTTTGGTAATTTTTTTGCAATTTTTATACAAAAATAATACATAATGTGACGATACTTGCAATTGGTGTAGTAAATTCTCGTACGTAAAAAATTTGGATAAATTTTCGGTGCTTTTGTTTTTTTCCCCAAACGAAACATGTAACATGAGCAAATACATTCAATCCTTATGCAGAAGAAAAATGAAACAAAACCGTAGACACCGTGGAATCAGGGGGAGGAGGGTCATGGGAGGGTACGGATGGGGGTTGGAATACCACCGAGTATCGGGTATTTCAAATTTAAATAAAGAACGAACCAACAAAATGACGAGAACACACAACCTATGAATCACTTATGAAAAAATTCCTCAAGAGTTAGAAATCCATTCAGAGGATCGAGGAAAATGTTAAGGGAGGATGAGAAAAAGGCCACCGCTCACGAGACTGGCGTTGCATTGCCATTGCGAGATGGAAAATACGACAAACGAAAAATTTCACCTCCTCGTGAAAAAAAACACATTTTCCACGATTGGTGATATGATATTTAACCGATATTCGAATGGTGATTGGTGGGGCTATTTTCTCAAAAAGTCTGGACTGAATTCGAGGTGAGGAGTCGAATCCCGAAAAATTCAAGATTTTTCGATAGGTAATAGGTACCATCTTTTACGATTCTGACGCTCGAAAGGAGCACAAATGATCGATTTTTATCCCTATTCAAGCCGCTCGAACTTGGCAGAAAAATCAATTCGTCGATTCTCATCCATTTTTCCAACCATTTTTGGGCCAAGGAGGGGAGGGGGATAAAGGGAATCCTAATTTTAACACATATTACATCGCATAAACTATTTTTAAACAAAAAAAAACCTTTTGATTATAGTAATAGTATCTTTAGCCGTAATCGCCACCATCGAGGACAGCGGCTGACACGCACATAAAAAAAAGAAAAAAATTGCTTTATACTTAAAACGATTCTTGAATCATTTAAAGAGTGAACTATCATAAAGAAAAAATACGTTGTACATGTACAATCATCTACAGCACTTCATAAAAAGAAAAAAAAGGAGAATATCTTAAAACATAAAACGTATTAAAATACAAACAGCGAAATAGACGAAAAAAAAGGGGAAAAAATCAAAATTATTAAATTAAAATTCACAACGCTCTTTTTTTTTGCATTTCACACTCAGCTTGCTTGTGGTACTACTAGATACCACCTTATCGCTTTGAATATCGCTATATCATCTTCTCTCTCACTGAGAAGAAAAGGTAAATTTTGCTTGACTCGTACTGTCATCGTCCACTCCACACATACACACACACGTATACTAACACAAACAAACACACGTAAATTTAAACCTAAGAAAAATAAAAATAAATAAAAATGGTAACGTAATCAAGATGAATGCGCGTTCGATCTCATCACTTTTACAAAGACGCGACGACTCAACGGCAAACGATCATTACTCCGGCCTCGGCGCGAGAAAAGGGGCGGAGGGGCTGTAAAATAGAACTTCGATCGTTTCTCTCGACTCGTCATCACCATCAATTCAAACCCACCAATTTTTCAATTACTTTTGTTTAGAGCAAAAAGAATCGTACGCGCGCGCAAAATAAAAGAAAATAAAAGTAATACTGAATTTCATACGCAAAACCACACCTCTAGACCTTCGTATCTCATAGGGCAACACATCTGGCCCGCTGATCGTTTCGAAATATGATCGGAAACTTTGGAAACAAAACCTTTTTTTTCTAATACACATAACCCTAAACGTACATTCGATAAAAAAAATTAATAATAAAAAGAAAAAAACACAAAAAAAAAACAAAAATAGAGGCGTTTACGACGCACAGATACGAAAGAAAATGCTTACCAAAAAAAGAAAAAAAATAAAGAAAAAATAAATTGAAACCTAAAAATACGGGGAAAAAATTATCATCGTCTTACTATACACAATTGAATTTCTGAATAACAAATTTTTCCCTTGTTTTGGCAATACTTCAAACACGCCACGTTTCCTCGACCACGTCGAAAATAACAACGATAGAATAAAAAAATTCATAACTCAAGACTTCCCAACAGGACCTGTAGGACTTGTATGTATATGGCTCCTCTTTCCAGTATTGGTATCGGTATTTCCCTCGGTAAAGGTACACGGGTAAAAATAAAGGGAAAGGGGGCGGAGAAACCCGGGATTATGGTAAAAGACTACACCGAGAGACGGTTCGCCCATACGTCTACCGAGCAGCGTGGTCGGCTCGAAAGTACGATTAATTTACCATTAAGGTGTGCGATTCCATCGGGGCAGCCGAGTCGTACAGCGTATCAGTGTCTTGGGTCGGTTCGCCTTGTAGTTGGCACTGGTTGTTCAAAGTGCCGGCGCCGCAATCGCAGAAAAATCTGTAAAAATGAATATTTTTCAATCAGTTGACCGTTGATTAAAATGAGGTAAGTGAGGGTGTAACGAGGGCATCGAAAACAGTAGCTTACCGATCGTGTCTGATGAATTCGACGTCGTGACCAGAATGACAGGTTTTTATACAGTTTACGCAAATGGCATTTCTGTCGGTAGTATTGCACGTTTGGCATCGGTAAAAGTCGTGCATCGGGAAAGACGTATACGACGAGATTTTATACAGACATTGCCCGTTGCTGACGGCCTTTTCGACGGCGTCTTGATTGTTGTAGATTTCATTGCCTGCAAAAAAAAAGAATAGAAATAAAATTGATTGATTGGTCAAATTTTGAATTTTGCAAGAATTGAAATATAAAAAAAATGAAAAATAGTGCCAGGTTTGCATATCCTAACCCCTTCTTGGAGGATAACGAGGAATTTCGTTTTGAACCAGTCAACTGGCTGCAACCAGCTGTCGATAATTCAAAAAAAAAGAGGTACAAAAAATTTTATAAAACAAAATTTGCAGAGCTCAAAAAATAGGCCATTTTTCGTTTTTTGCACTTTTTGAACCGGTTCACTTATTTGCAACCAGTTTTGATAATTCCCAAAAAAATACAAGGTACAAAAAATTTAATAGAACAAAATTTGTAGAGCTCGAAAAATAGACTATTTTTCGCCTTATGCAATTTTTGAACTTTGAACCGGTTCACTTATTTTGCAATCAGTTGTCGATAATCCCCCCTCCCCATGGAGATACAATTTTTTTTAGAAAATTCGATTAAAAACCGCCAAAAATGGATATTTCAAATGAAAATTCATGTCTACCCCTTCCTCCACGCTCAGGAAGATTCAAGAGAACTGAAAATCTTGACACTGGTATTTCAGACCACGAAGGGCACCTTCCACTGGAAAAATTAGAGATCCCAAGTCAAGTCCAAATACTCAAAAATCGAGCCAATTCTTTTCTAGAGGAAATTCAAACTCGCGACGTTCGAAAAACCTCGATTTCATCGCGTATTTTTCACACCAATATCGTCAAGGCCATCATAATCGCCAATTTAATGGTGATATTGCGGCCTACACGTACATGAACGAAATTAGATGCTTGACGACGGCTCGACATCATACCACAGACAGCCGCTTTCACCACCAGTCAGTCAAGTACACGAGACGAGACGCGACGCGTAGTCAATTCCCAAACGACCTGACACTGACCGAGCAGCTAGCACCGATCAAGGTTTACGCTCCGTCATGGACAATGCCGGCCCCGTCGTAGCCGCCTGAAATCTATCAGAGGCCTCACGCCAATCCGATCTCGCATAATTGCTTACTTTTAACAGTCGGGTGTACACCGCTGGCCAAGCAAAGTCCACCGAAACGGTTGTTAAATATTTTATTATTTTCTAACGTAGCCGTAGCGTTATTGGTAATCTCGACGCCGGCTGCTAATCCGTCGAATATGCGATTGTTGCGAAGAAGCGGGTGACTTTGAGTCGATATCAGTACGCCGGCTTGAGCGTTGCGGAATATTTCGTTTTCTTCGAGGATACCTAGGGGTAAACGAGAAAATAAGTATTATAATGGGCATTGCCTTACGACGACAGGTGCTCTGGAAACATCATCATCCTATCAATTACTTACCTCTTCCTCCGTTGAATATACAAATACCGCCGTCGCGACCGTCGTATATTTTATTACGTCTCAGCGTAGGATTCGAGTCAGTTTTGATCCAAACGCCAGCCATTGCGTTGTCGAAAATTTCATTTCGTTCTAATACGCCTAATCCTCCGTTGTATACTAGAACGCCGCCGTTTTGACCGCCCCATATTTTGTTACCGCGTATCACCGGATTGCTGCCAGTTCTGTACACCAAATACGTCACAGGTTTACTTAAAAGTCGGGTTTATTTTTTCACGACAGACGAGAGAGTGGTTTTTGACTTTTTGTTTCGTACCTTATTTGAACTCCGGAATACAGATGATTGAATATATCGTTATCTTCTAATCTACCATGCCCGTTGTCGTAAAAATACACGCCAACTTGTTTACCAGAATGGATACGATTTCGACGTAGTATGGGCGTACTGCCGGTCGTAATCCATACGCCGGCCAGCGTATTAGCGTATACCTCGTTCTCTTCGATGATACCTTGGCCTTTCTCATGCACGTAAATGCCGCCGTGTTGACCGTGGTGGATCTTATTGTTGCGCACTATCGGATCGCTGTTCGTTCGGATTTGGATGCCAGCTAAAGCGTTGCCTGCACAGTACAACCGAGACGATACGTTAGATTTGATCGAATTATCGATCGAGGAGAAATTGATCGGTAAATTTAGAATTACCGTAGATATTGTTGTGCTCGATTAGTCCTCTGCCTTCGCCGAATATGTAAACGCCTCCTTGGTGGCCGTTGTATATTTCATTCTTTCTGATTGTCGGATTGCTATTTGATGTGATCCAGACGCCGGCGAAATTATTCGAATGTATACGATTATCGATGAATTGACCGAGACCATTTTCGTGTACGTAGATACCACCAGTTTGGCCGTGGTGAATTTCGCACTGGATTACGGTCGGGTTGGCACCGGCTTTTACTTCGAAACCGGCGATACGATTGTTGTGGATGTTGTTTAAATCGAAATAGCCCTGAAAAAACAGAGAAAAGATTAATTTCAATAGGCGAACTTGCAATATCAACGATTCAACGATCAAGTGCCCGAATCTGATTATCCTGTTTCTCCTTAGTCGACTCGTAGCTACATAAGCACTGACAATTATCACTCTGCGTCAACGACTGAAGCACTTACTTGACCGTTATCAAAGGTGAACACGCCTACGTCTCTGCCATGATGAATATGATTACGCCTCATGATAGGATTGGCGAAATTTTTCACCCAAATGCCAGCCAGAGCGTTGCGACATATTTCGTTATCTTCGTACGTTCCTTGTGCATAATCGGTGACGTATAATCCGACATTTTCGCAATCGCTGATGTCACAATGCCGTACCGTAGGATTGGCGTTTAAACCGTTCACACATAATGCAGCACCGACTGGAGAAGAAAACGCAACAAAACCAAATTATCACATTTTCGTCAATCAAAACTTCAAAATGTACGAATAAAGTTTACAAACGTACCGACTGAGCTACTTCGCAAAATTACATGTTCAATAGTAGGATACGCGTGTTCTCCCACTTCTAAGCAATAGTGCTTATGATGTGGAGCCGCTGATGTAACATCAGGTGAAAACTTAACCGTCATGTAGCCTAGATATGCGTGTTTGGCGCCTTCTACGAACATAATCGTAGTCTCCGATTCCCTTTCGAGGATTACATTTTCGGCTACGGTACCGCTTGAAGCACCTAAAAACAGATTACAGATGACCAGCATTAAAGATAATCCACCACAGGATGAACCTGAAGACATGCAAGATATTTACCAATCAAAGCAACCGATGAATCGATGACGAGAAATTCGCCTTTGTATTTTCCGGCGTGAATGAAAACACGAGGACAATTCTGGCCTCTTTCTTCGGAATAATCTAAAGCTGCTTGGATTGTATCGAAATGAGGTAATCGACGGCCTGGATCGTTGAAATTTTCATGACCAGGTCTGACGTGTACGCCTTTGTACAGTTGGCGGAAGCTTTCCTTCCACGGGTTCGTTAGTTCGCTATCTTCGGGTGATATGAATTCAAACTTACAAGGAGATGGGTTGAATAATGGTAAATCGTATTCGAACACGCGTCCGTACAATCGTTTCCTAAACGAAACACCTCCGAAATGAGTCCTCGCACGTTTAAAACACCATACTGAAATACTCGTCGCATTGCTTACCATAAACCGACATCGTTAGCGATGGTATTGAAACGTCTGCACACTTGAGCCACTCTACACAAATCCAATTCTAATAAATATTTGAAAATTGTCAGCAATACTTCGTCGGGAAGCTCGTACTGCAGATAGTGAGATGCACTAGCGAAATTCGTACCTAAGAAGAGAAGTTTTCGATGGTTTAGCTTCAAGGTGCAACGACTATCAGCGATATTCAGTTATACTTTTGGGTTTAGTTCAATACTCACTATCATGGCAAGATGAACAGGAACGTCTGGGTCGTTTCCGCGACGGTGGTAACATTGCTGTACTGGAAACTGTAACCGATGACTGGGTTACCGTAGCCGATGCGACGGTACTCGTGCTAAAGGTCGGATTACAAGCTGAGGCAGTGTTAGCGCTAGTGCATTGGATATTGTTGCAAGTGGACGCATCCCCGTGCTGAGAATAATGTGGCGGAGATTTCCTTCGTAAATCGTACGGAGGGCTGTGGGCATTATTCTCTATCGGCGGAGGGACGCTGCTAGGACCGGCTGCACCGGACGTTCCGACGGTCGCAGGGCCTCCACACGCTGGTTCGCATAATTCTACTGAACACATACATCAAACGTACATTAGAAAATCGATTCGTCTGCGAAGTAACGAATTATCTTATTCGAACGTTTGAAATACATCCTTTACTCGGCTTAAATTTGAGCAGTCACTAAGTTATCAAAATTATACATTATATAACCCCATTAAAGGTTAACGAATGATAAAAAGATCGCAATTATCATTATCGATTGGCTAGTCAAAATTCAGCAGAGGTCGACTCTGCCACATTCGTTCGCATCCAGACTACACCCGCTACCTCATATTTTGCGTAATTTTTTCACGCACAATGGCAAATATTTCAAACGTCGAATAATTCGTACTGAAGGTTTCTACTTACCACTACTAGTCCTAGCCGGAAAAGGAATCCTATTAGGAAGTCTTCTTCGCGATCTTCTCGTGTAAGATCGTGAATTGCCAAAACAAGCACTTGGCATTTTCTAACTAGAATCAAATTTACACATTTATTAAATTCAAACTACCGAACGATAACAAAGAAATCAGAACCAAAACAAAGAGAAGCCATTTTCTATCTTCTATTACATTTCGTCAATTCGTTTCCCTTTTTCCAATAAGCCCATAAAGGATATTCCTATCCACCAATCACGAAGCGCCTACGCGTCACGTGGTTTTGTATTGTATCATGGATGATTGTGTGATAGTAATAATACAATGTTTGGTGTTGTCTTTAATTTACGTTTGTAGTTTATACATTTGGAAATATAGATACGACAGGTAAGTAGCGAAATTTCAATTAAATCGTTCCTAATTCGACCAAAATTCACCTTAATCAATCGTTTTTTCAAAAAAATTAAAAATTACCCGAGATAACAAAAGTGATTTTCATGAAATTCCTTTTTGCTTTCGGCCATTTAACGTCGCGACCTAGATTATTTGAAAAGATAGGTGAACAAAGTGGGAATAGTTTTTTACATTTTTTAGGAAAAATTCACGCGATCGAGGATTTTTAAAAAAATCAGTTGTAATTTTGTCCTCTTTTTTCAAGTATTAAAACACAATAATCTCATTCTTTCGGGGGAAAATTGCAAAATTGAGGTAACTGTAAAATGGGTACGACAACGACCCGAACATTCCGTTTAATCGAAATCATATTTTTTATCACTAGAAAAATTTTTATTGCAACCGGATTGCATTAAAAATCTCAATTACTCGCAATTGCAAATGTAATTAAAATGATGTCAAGGTTCAAGCCGATTTCCTTGTTATGCCCGTTTACTCACGATCATTCGAGGCATTAATTTTGTATCATTTTATCATTTTTTCGCAGAGATCATCCTGCGACTATAAAGCGAAGATTCGTCAGTGTATCAATCGTAGCCTTGATATCACCGATATATCTATACTTTTGTCTAAATCAAAAGTATCTTTTGAAAGTGAGTTCCGCCCCATATGAAGATCTTCCATGTACGACCACTTCTCAGCTAACAATAAACTTTTCACTCGATTTTGCAGAACACACTATGGGATCTCTTGGGTTTACGAATACCTGGCATCTGGCAAGCCACCTTGTACCCTTTACTCTTGACTGTGATCTTATTTCTAGGACCTATTGTATTTCTAATAGTGAACGGCTCGTGTTCCGCTTACGCAGGTACGAAACAATCTCTGAATAATTTCCGCAGCGATGACAAGAATTCCAATCATCCTGCAAACTTTGTACATTTTCAGATAAAGACTACTGGTTAGGATGCTTTAAAGATGTCGTATGGATTCGTGCTCACGTAGTGGCTCCTATATCCGAAGAGCTGACCTATCGAGCTTGCATGATACCGTTGCTGTTACAGTGTTTTCAACCGTTACTAACCATATTCGTATGTCCGGTGTTTTTCGGAGCCGGTAACTTTCATCGCACACGTACAATGGAAATCACCGTTACTTCGATCTAATTATGTGTCGTTTTTCCAGCTCATTTCAATCATTTTCTGGAAAACCTGAAAGCCGGCGTAGAACTGAAAAAGAGCCTAGCAATTACGGGTGAGTATCTCTCTTCCGAATTCACTGTTCAGTCGAGCACACTCCATTTACTCCCGATATCGTTCATTTGCAGGTTTTCAATTCTTCTTCACGACTATTTTCGGAGCTTACTGTACGTTTCTGTTTCTCAGAACGGGGCACCTTGTAGCGCCCATAGTCACTCATATGTTCTGCAATCATATGGGATTTCCGGACTTACTCGAACCGCTAACGTATACCGGTATCAAGCGATACGCATTATTTTTCACGCTTATTTTGGGATTTTCTATTTGGTGCCTTCTACTGATGCCGATTACCGAGCCGCATTTGTATTCTAATACGATATTTTGGAATCAGAATTATTCATTCAATTTATACGATTCGAGCGTCGAAAACACCTAATACCTAATGTGTTTTCTCTTCGCACTCGCGGATATATTTTTATTGATTTTTTTTTTTTTTAACAAAATTCCTAGTCTTTTATACGAGCTTAGATAGGTAATAGTAACATTTCAAACTTATCGAGTTTTTTTTTCAATTTTGTTGATTTTTTTTGTGATTTGATAATATTATTCGATTTAGTTAACGTTGATTTGTTCTATTGTTGTAATAATTATTACCTTAGTTAGGAATAGTATTCCGACGACTTTGCATTTATTACGGATTAATTTTTTCATTCATCTAATCGAAAATCTGATCATATAGCAATAAATTGTGGAATTTCGATTAAAAGTTTTGTTCACCCTATGCTCGTTTGTTTCGAAAAAAGAACCGACGCACGACGCGACGAAAGGTAACCAGCTGAACTACCAAGTACTCGAATAATTAGCTAACCTTATAGACCGGATGATACGCATTAGGGCACTTCAAACCGCCATTCACTCGAATCTTCACTCTTGATGCGAATTTCGATACAAAACAATACCTTAAAACATAAGCAATATTTATTACAATACAAATAAACATGATAAAAAATATTATATAATAAGTAAAGACGCGTCTGTGGAATATGGACACGTTCCCAATAATACTGTGTAATTACTTTGAACGTGCTGTAGAAAAAAAACAAACAAAAAAAACCTCACGATACCACGAGGGAGGGAATAATAAATAAACGTACACCGCGTCAGCGGCTGGTACACAACAATCAACAACAAAAACGTTAAAAATTGGTCGACCAATGGTAGGTGAAAGTACAGTAGGAGGAGAGATTGCTAGTAAAACACGGGCTAAAATAGAAAAAAGGGGTAATGGGGATCTAAAAGAGAAGAAAAGAAACATACGTAAACAAGGTATCACATACCATCGTCTTCGATTGATTTCAAAGACGGTAAACACGTGGCGAATAATCAAAATAACAATTTACCATCGTTACCAGCGGTCGAATTCGCGGGGGCGGCAGTAGTAACTGCCGCGGAACCGGACACGTTGGCGGATGCGCTGGTGCCGGACGTGGACTGCTGAGCCGCGTTATCGGTCTGCTGTACAAGCGACTGGTTCAAGAAAGCCATATTTGAAGCCTTGATACGGGCCGCCGATCCGAGCAGCGTAGGGCACGGAGATATGCATGGAGTGGAGCAATGGCTGGTGCTGAGATCGCATTGGTCCAACAGTCTGAGCAGTTCTTCGGCGCTGGGTCCGCCTTTACTTTGAGAAGCTGCGAAACAGAACAGCCGAGAGGTTCAGATGACTGATTTCAGCGGACGATTTTTCGTCTCGTACCTTGGTCTTTGGCGCACAGATCCAGGGCGGTGGTTAGGTCCCACATTTGTAGCGCGCCGTTACTATGGCCGGTGAAGATGAAACGTCGTGGCCTCGAGCCCATTCTGTTCGAGCCGTCGCATTCGTGCACACAGAAGCAGGTTATGGTTATACCGTCGACGGCTTTGATTACGCAAACTCTGCACAAATGGAAAACGAATTAAAAATTGAAAAGTGAAAAATCAAATTTTTGATTGTTTTTTTTTTTTAAATTTTAATCGTCGTTATTCAAATCGACACCGAGGTTTTCTGTAATGACCATACTCACCTTTTCCCATTCGAAGCCAATCGTACGTAAAGTTCCGGTGTTTCTGGAATCACTTTCTGAACAAATACTTGATCGTCGTCTTGCTCGCCAAACGGACCTGTAAAATGAAATACCATTTTTATATTGTTTTTATTTTCGATTCTGCCTATTTATTCCGGAATATTATTTTTGATTTTTGAAACATTGACGAGTTTCGAAAAATCAACCAAATTTGAAGAATTGCCAAATTGCCAAATTTTGAAAAACCAACAAATTTTAAATAATTAACAAATTGACAAACCTTGAAAAATTGAGGAATTTTTCAAAAATGACAAATTTTAAGAAAATGAACGAATTTTTAAAAAGTGACCAACTGACCAACTGGAAAACTTTGAAAAATTGAGGAATTTTTGGAGAATGAAAAATTTCAAAAAATGGTCACAGTTTGGATTTGAAAAAATTATGAATTTCAGAAAATTGGCAAGCTGATCAATCTTGAGGAATTGACGAATTTTAAAAATTTATTAACTTTCAAAAAAGTGATGAATTCTGATTTACAAATCAACAAATTTGAAAATTAAAAATTTTTCACGACACATTTCAAAACATGGGAAAATTTTCAGAAATGAAAAAAATTTTCAAAAATGACAAATTTTCAAAATTGGAAACTTTTTCAAAAATCACAATTTTTAAAAATCATTATGAAACTTTTCAAAAATGACCCCTTTCAGAAGGAATTAGTCAATTTTTCAATATGACCCATTCCAAAAACATGAAAATTCATCAAAAATGACAAATCTTGAAAAGTTGGGAGATTTTTCAAAAGCGACAAAATTCAAAAAATTGGAAAATTTTTCAAAAAGTGATCCATTTCAAAAAATTGAGAAACTTTTCAAAAACGGCAAACCTTAAAAATTGGGAATTTTTTCAAAAATGACAAAATTCAAGACAAATTTTAGGAAATTTTTCAACAGTGACTATTTCAAAAAATTGAGAAATTCTTCAAAAATGACGCATTAAAAAAAAAATGGTCAATTTTTCAATATGACTCATTCCAAAAAATTGGAAAATCTTTCGAAAAGGACAATTTTTCCAAAATTATAAAATTTTTTAAAAATGACAAACTTTAAAAATTGCAAAAAATTTTCAAAAATGACAAAATTAAAAAAATTGGAAAATTTAAAAAAAATTGTGAAATTTTTCAAAAATGACATATTTAAAAAAATAAGAATGTTTAAAAAAATGACAAACTAAGAAAATCTTTTCAAAAACACCATTTCAAGAAATTGAGAAAATTTTCAAAAATGACAAATTTGGGGAAATTTTTTAAGAGTGATCAATTTCAAAAAATGGAGAAATTCTTGAAAAACAACCAATTTCCAAAAATTGGAAAATTTTTCAATATGACCCATTCCAAAAAATTGGGAAATTTATCAAAAATGACAAACCTTGGGAATTTTTCAAAAATGGTAAATTTAAAAAAATTGGTAAATTTTGAAAAATATTAATTTAAGGAAAGAAAACATTTTTTTAATTTTCTAGAATTCATTTGGTTTCATTGCAGAATTTTTCATTTGGCAAAATTTCAAACATATTTGGTCACATTCGTCAGCCTTGACATTCTATCAACTCACCGCAATCGTTACCAGCAGCGTAACTGATACAGGGTTCGACTTCCTCCAGAGATACAATTTTAAACGACGCGACCGGAGTCGATCCAGGCTGGGTCGATATCATTCCGCGGAATCTGGTCACACTCCACGTACGAACGTGATTATATTCGCAGCACACAGATACCAAATATTTTTCCGACAGAGTAACCTAAATTTTCCCACAACAAATGAAAAAAATAAAAATCACGATTAATAATCGATTACGTTGACTATTTTTTTTTTTTTTTTTTGCAACACCAGTGATCTAATTCGTATGCGTACGTAGTACGTACCTTGGTAACTGGACTCTGATGCACGGTGAACGTTTGGAAAAGCTGCGGAGCATGGCCGACGGTTTCGGGATGTTGGACTATGACTCGAACTGTGCCGGAACTCGTTCCATAAGCTATCTCGATCCAATTACCGCATAAGCCTGAAATCATAAGAACAAAACGAATGAAAATTATTAATCTCTGAAAAATTAATCAATTTTTTCATAATTTTAATACGATTTTTTTCACACATTATTACCGCCTTTTTCTACCTTAAAGGTTTTCGAAAACGAATAAAATGAATTGAGAAATAATTCAACATAAACTTTATTCAAAATACGCATACACATAATCGTCGATTTCTTAGTACGATTAAAATATTGACCAGCCTCCGGAGGCTGCCTCTTCTTCAACGTTCACTTGTTCATCGACGACCTTCTCGGTGCGTTTCTTTTTCTTTTTTTTCTTCTCGTCTTTGATATCCTGATCTTTATTGTTTTCCTTTTTCCTCTTCTTTTTTTTCTCTTCGGCTTTAATATCCTGATCCTTGATGGTGTCTTTTTTCTTCTTCTTTTTTCTATCGTCTTCTTTAATATCATGATCTTGTCTGCCTTCTCTTTTCCTTTTCTTATCATCTCTATGATTCGAGTTTTTACCCTTCTTTTTCTTCTTTTTGCCATCGTCGCCGGACGAAGACTTTTTTCTCTTCCTCATCGGTTCTTCCGGTTGATGCTCAGGTCCACGCCCGACAACTGCAGATTGATGATGTTGAATTTCGTTCGTCTGATGATGATGATGATGATGGTTGTGGCTGTCTTCAACGACCTCCTGCTCTTCCGCGGACATTTTAGCGACGTCGCCTAAAACGCCGGAGATTCTTTCCAGCTTGCCTGAGACGTAGTTGCCCGCACCGGAGATGGCGTCCTTGGTCATCGTCAGCAAAGACTTATGTGTATTCTGCACATTTTCCAATTTATTTACGATACCTCCGCCAATAAACGAGATACCCCTTTCGGTATAACTCAGCAGCTGATAGGCGATATTGGCCAAGACTCCGCCAGAGGTCACTCCGATATTGGCGGCAGCATTGGTCACGTGGTTGACGGCGACCGGAGCGGCGTCTTTGATTTGCTTCCTAATACCGGCGATGCCATCGTACTCGAAATCGCTGCCCTTTGACGCTGGTGCTGCTGCTGAGACGCTTTTCGCTTGGTCGGCTTTCACGTCATCTTGGTCGGGACTGGGTGTGAGGAATTCGCTAATATCGAAACGTCTGTGAAGTGTTCGCTCTATCGATACCTGCGCAGTAGAAAAAATACGGAAGAATGAAGGAAATTAGAAGCTAGCTGGCTTCCTGCTCGTATCCGTGGTGCGACGAGCGGAAGCCTCGCAACCGGACGATGAGATAACGACGGATTTTTTCCACTTACTTGAACCGTGATTAGCAGTATTATCAACGAGCTTAGTTTTTCCAAATACATCTTGAAGCCATCGTAATCGTCTTTGGCAACGGTAGAAGGAAATTCGAAACGCGCTGGTCTCGTCACAGTACGCCAAACTGCGCATCGACAGCACTTGTTTAAATAGTATTTTATATTTTTCGCATCGATATCGCGCAATCGTAGGCCGTAAAACGAAATTACACACACGTACACGTACCTACTACGTTATTGACTCGTATAGCACTTGACAAACCGCGCACATTAATCAACCAATTATTATATCGGCCAGTCGTCTCGCCGAAAGCTGTGTAATGCGAATCATTTGCCAAGATATTATGGTTTTTCAATGTCAAGACACCTCGCCGTAGGTGCCACACTTCGAAGGGAACGGGATTTTAAACGCTGGCTCGATAGATAATGGGACCCTTGAACGTGTACACTGTATAGTACCTACACGAAATCGTACCGTACACTGTAACTCTACGCCAATCAACTTGTTGAAAATTTCAACTGTTTGCTCAACTTGACGTACTGATCGTTGAATCATGTACAATAATTGTACAATAATCAATGATCGAAACCAAATTCGAAATTCCTCTTCGTACAAAAGAGCGACCAATTTATCGAATACGGAAAATTGATCGATTTTTTACCATCGAAAAATCAATTGATTCGGTGAAAATCAATCGTTGATTTTTGCATCAATGATTTCTTCTCATTTAGTCGGGGAGCCTGCATACAGGAGTCCTGCACCCCTGCCGATCGTTCGAGGCATTTTTTTCCTTGACGGGAACATCCTGAGGAGCATTTCTAGCGGTTGTCCTAAAAAAAAGTGGCCCTACTTACAATAAGGTGGCCATTTTGAGTGACCCCTTTACCTCCAAAATTAACCATTTCCCTTATAACTCCGAAACGGCGCTACTTACGAAAAAATTCATAATAACAGAAAATGTTCTAGACAAAATTTAGAACATTTTATGTTATCATTATAGACACTGGACCTAGAATAAGACACCGAACTCGCGGCCATATTGCCCAATATT
>FIZT01051083.1:0-11755 GCA_900065295.1 Paracoccus marginatus
AGATGGTAGATGCGGAAATGAATGGAGCAGGTGATGCTGACGTTTTTCAGTTACCAAGCGTAAGTCGTCTCCTTCAATTTTTCCTCAGTATCCTTAATTTTTCCTTTCCATTCCCTCAAGCCGCCGCGTGAAATTTCGATAAGCTCGCCTTGGCCATTCGTCTCACTTAAAAAAAAAAAAATTTATAAATTCGTTCTTAATCCTTCGCAAGTCATTAGTCCTTCGCGTCATTTCGTAGTCTTTTAGTTCCTCGCATTAGTAATTCTTAGCTAATTCTTAGCTTCTCGTAGTATGCGACTTACTTAGAAATAATTATTATTATTTCTAATAGTTTTTTTATTTATTTTAGGTACCGACGGAGCCTCTGCCTCGTCGAAATAAACGGAAACGTCCGAACCGATACTTTATATTTATATCTTCCTTTTTTCTTTTCTCTTTCTTTTTTTCCTTTTACTTTATAAATTTTTCAATAAAATCTTTATTTTCCTGTAGAAGTTGGTATTTTGTTCCGTTGTCGCGTTCTGGTTTAGCGTCTTCCCCTCCCAATCGTCAGAATGCTGGAGAGTTTCCCCTAGGTCTCATTTACAACTCTTCAACAGATGGGAACTTTCCGTCAACTGCCTCAACTCCCCGCTCTCCCCCTGATTTGGATGTTCGGAATCGGAAGTTTTTGTTGAATTTTGTTTTGTCTGACGGTGATATGATAACTTCAAATTCAGAGCATGTTGAAGTTAGAGTTTTGTTAAAATTTAGAAATTTTTTGAATGTTTGACATATGCTTATAGTAAATTATCTAACTATCAAACACGTTAGGTTTCAACAAAATGTAATATTTTGGTGGCTGCCTTATATATTGATGTTATTTTCTGTCTTTCCTAAACTTCTTTACCATGTTAATTTTTAATGAAAATTACTGTTCAAAAATCGTTCATCAAAATTTCTTGTTTTTCGAATTTAGTGAGTAGATATTCATCTGTTCAGCTTCTATTTTTGTGCTTGATTAATCATCAACTTAATCGTACAAATGTTTACAGTTTAACGATGAACCGAACTTGATATGGCGTTCCTTGGAAAGATATTACTTCTTGTGATCATCTGTTGTATACGTAAGTTCCACTATCACTTTTATTTGACTCAGTTCTTTAACGTAATAAGAAATAACGTTCCAATTTCTTTAATTATACAGAGAATTACGTAGGGGGTAGCGTTATCGGGTATGAAACCACTCTCAGATGCGAATCATATGATGAAAAACTACCTTGTTTAGGTCCGGAAAATAATTGTTCCTCGACTGAAACAGATGATGAAAAGTTGGTAAACTCTCTCTAATGTACGAATTGTTGAATGTTTTGTAAAAAATAATTTCTTTTCCAGCGATGATGAAAATTCAGATGGAAGAAAAATAATTGTTGAATGCGAATCCAGCGTTATGAATTGTTTTGCATTATGGCTTAACGATACTCAGGGCAGAGTAACAATTAAAAAGAAGGTGTGACGAATTATCGAATAAATTGAAATATTATTTTAGAATGGCGTATGTATGTTTCAATTTCGTATTTTTCAGGGATGTTTTCCTGAAACGAATTGTACTGAGTCGTCAAAATGTATTGCTAGTCGAAAAATTCGTACTTTGAAATACTGTTGTTGCTCAGAAGATCTCTGCAACGCAGAAGTCTACCCTCCGTTATTTTCTTTAGATGAAGAGCCTATCAATGTATTAGAAAGTAATTTATTTCATTCATTACTAAATCTAATGCGTATAAAGCAGGTATGAATTGAATATATTTTTTTTAAGGTTCGTCTGAACCGATGCCACTAGTGATTCCAGTGTTTGTGATATTAACGTGCTCTGCAGTATTCATAACGCTACTTTACGTGTTGAAAAAACATGAACTATGTTATTTTAAAAAAGTAAGCCACCTCAAATAATAGAAAATTTCGACGCGTTGACGAATAACTTGCCTTGTTTTTTTAGAATTCACAGTTCGATCGAAGATCTCATACAGATTCGTCATCTCCTACTTTAGAAAAACTACTACCTATTGAGTTACTTTCAGTGAAAGCTCGAGGTAGATTTGGAGAAGTATGGAAAGCGATGTACAAATCTAAAAATGAATTGGTTGCTGTGAAAATTGTACCAGCCCAAGTAAGCGTGTTTGTTTTGTAGTTGAGTTGCGAAAATAATGCGTGCTTCTCTAAATTTCAAACTATTTAGTTTAAGCAATCGTGGTCTACGGAACTGAAAACATTCAAAGCATTTCAATCCGGACATGAGAATATACTACAGTTTTACGGAGCTGAAAAACACCACGACGGTTCGCAGCCTAAGTACTGGTTAATTACTGCTTTCCACGAAAGAGGTTCCCTGTGCGAACATTTGAGAAATAACACTGTTACGTATGAGCAAGTGTGCTCCATTTCATATACCATGGCCAGGTAAAATTTGTCATTCGTGATTGTTTGATATTATTTGAACAAAAATTACAAGTTGAGTTTTTATTGTACAGAGGATTAGACTACTTACACGATGAAATCATTGCCAAATTACCCGAGTGTTCCAAGCCTGCAATGGCTCATCGAGATTTTAAAAGCAACAACGTTCTTTTGAAAGATGACTTTACCGCTTGTATCGCTGATTTCGGCTTGGCGATAATTTTAAAAAACGGTAAATCCGACGACAGCAATCATGGACAGGTAATTTTTATCGTAGTAATGAAAATTTAAGAAAAAATCCCAATTAATACTTTTCTCAATAGGTTGGCACGACTCGTTATATGGCGCCGGAAGTATTAGAACGCTCCATCACTTTCTCAAATGCATCTTTTCAACGTATAGACGTGTACGCGTGTGGTTTAGTTTTGTGGGAGATCTTATCACGATGCACCGTTCACGAGGTTGGAGTAACATATTTTATTTTTGTTTGAGAAATAACGAAATATCACGGACCGATTTGGAATAATTTTTCGTGTTTTAGGACGGCACCGCAGCCTACAAATTACCCTTTGAAGCGGAACTAGGCGAACATCCAACAGTAGAACAGATGTTCGAGTTGGTAGTTAATGAGAAAAAACGACCTGTGATTAGAGAATCGTGGGTGAATCATCCGGTAAGTATACTTCCAAAGTTTCCATACTGTTACGTAAAAATTTTCTTTACTAATGTATTTATATGTGTATTGCTCCGCAGCTTTTGGCTGGTATTTGTGAAACAATCGAAGAATGCTGGGATGGGGAATCGGAAGCTAGAATCACGGCGTCGTGTGTTGCCGAAAGATTCTATTGGCATTTACGCTCAACGATTAAGTGCGAAACTGAAAGTAAACTTTTACATAATATCGTTTGATTCGTGAATTCGTGATATAATTCTACTTCGATATTTTTTAAAATCTCAAATTCAGTAATTACGTGTTCGATACACTATGTTTGTTTTTTTAAAAAATTTTTATATTATTGAGTGTCTTGACCCTTGACAAAAATAGAGAACCGAAGTATGTATTTAGGTAGCTATATAACATCCAAAGATGACTAAAATTGTTCCTCGCAACTCGAATCAGGGTACCAACTCGATATTAAGTATTCAGGCTGAGCTTTAAGTCATACAACATACAAAACTATATTTTTTGTAATTTTTTTCCTCAACAGTTATTTTAAGTAGTAAGCTCTAAGTATTTGTTTTTTTTAACACTCAAGGTAATAATCTTGATTGAAATTTTTTTAAGGCGGTCGATCAACTCACGTTTTTCCTTGAACGTATTTTTTATTATTAACGAGTTACCTATCTTGAGAGTATGTATTACTACTGAAATCCTGAAGATTTTTCTACTCATTTTTTCTCATTTTTTTTGCCATAACCCCAGCGAGTTAGTTTCATTAATTTTACTACTTGGAGTTTTTTTTTTTTTTTTTTTTTTTTTTTTTTTTTTCTCATTTTTTTTGCCATAACCCCAGCGAGTTAGTTTCATTAATTTTTCTCCTTGGGTTTTTTTTTTTTTTTTTTTTTTGTATATTTTTATTAACTATACTTGATACTACAGTTAGTATTTTACGTTTTTTTCCCGAGAAACATCATGAACAAATGTTAATTTATGAGAATTTTTCATTTTAATTATATTTACTTTTATATCGAAACGTTTGATACGTAGAAAAAAAACTTAATAAATAATTTACGTATATTTTTATAAAACTGTGTGACATTGCAATTTTTACAACTGTAGAGCGATAGTTTTAGTTGCTGATGAAAGTGAACCGCTCGATTTGAGAAAATTTTCCACTAGAAAAATATTTTAATAATCTGTAGTACCTATTATTGTTAGATAAGAGAAGTAGTTACACCTGTTTATCTGGTTTCTACTCTACAGCTGTGTAAGAACATGTTTACGTTCTACATAAGTGCGCGGGAAGTACATTCATTTCATACGCGAAGAAGAACGGACGATGATTTTGAATTTGATTAAACCAAGTAATTCTTCTAGTTCAAAATTGTAATAAGGACCAGTAAGTATAGCTGTGTAGCATTACCTACTGTAAAAAATCTGTTTTCTCAAAAATTATATACTTAAATTCAAGGGCATTTCGTAAAACTTCCGCGGTCAATATTAAGGTGTTATAAACGTTGCTTCATGTACGCAGTTAGGTATAGCTAATAACTGACTAACGAGAGTCCACGAATTAGTCTTCTTTATCAACAATGATAAGAACTTTGTTTCTTGAAGAATCAAGATGCTTGTGAAACTGCTTATAATAATTTTATGTTTGCAACAATACGCAATAGTATCTACCGAAAATGCATCAAATCCCAGTGCTAAAAAGCCTCACATCATTACAATTATCGCTGATGATTTGGTAAGTTCAAGTACCTAGTTACCTACCTATCTTCATACGTTCTCTTACCGTTGATTATTGAAGTTGAAAGTAAGTAAATCTATAATAGCAAGGCGTTGGTTTTCGTTGGTTATGAAATGTTCGATTTTATTTTCATACAAACCAGGGCTGGAATGACGTCGGATTTCACGGATCCAATCAAATACCAACCCCAAACATTGACGCATTGGCTTATAATGGGATGATTTTGAATCGTCACTATACGTTACCATCATGCACACCTTCCAGGGCAGCCTTACACACGGGAAAATATCCGATTAGATACGGTAGATTTGAAAATTCAATACCTAAGGGTTACGCTTATATTTTTATTATCAAAAAATGAATTCGTTTTCAGGTTTGCAGGGACTGCCTATCTCTACTAAAGTACGAGTAGGATTACCATTGAACGAGACGATTTTACCACAAGTTTGAAACTTACGTATTCGATTAAATATCAGTACAGGTAGATTAACTATAAGTTAGTTTTGATTTTGATTCAGCGTCTAAAAGAACTCGGTTACGTTACCAGATTAATAGGTAAATGGCATTTAGGGCATTATACGTATGACTTCACTCCTACACAGAGAGGATTTGATTCGCACTTTGGGTACTACAATGGTTGGATCCGGTATAACGATAGTGTACATACGAGAGTACGTAACTGAAATGGCATCTGTATCGCTATTTCATGTAATTGGCATATTTATATTTTATTCCTCGCAGTTTTTAATAGATGTTTTTCATACTTAAAGGCTGATGAATGGGGATACGATGCTTGGAATAATCATACTGAAGCTGGTGATAGATTTCACGGCAAATATGCCACCGACGTATTTACCGAAGAAGCCATACACATTATTAAAAACCACGATACAGCTGATCCATTATTTTTAGATATATCGCACGTGGCGGTACATGCTTGCGATAAGGACATCTTACAGGTGAAAGATTTGAATGAAAACGACATAAAATTCAATTACATTGAAGATCGACATCGAAGAACATTCGCTGGTAAGTAGGTATTTCGAATTTTGGGATCGTTCGGTGTTCAATATAAAATTTTCTTTCGTTTGACGATTGAAATACGTACCATATTTACTCAGGTGTTTTAACAGCACTCGACGAGTCTGTAGGTAAGGTAATCGCGGCTTTAGATGAGAAACAAATGTTGCTAAATTCGATTATATTATTCATCGGTGATAACGGAGGAGCGACGGAAAACCACATTAGTAAAATCAAGTTCAAGAACAGTGCGTCGAATTGGCCTTTACGTGGTGTAAGTTTTGACGCATTTTTTGCACATCATGTTTCGAGTTGAACTCTTGGTTTCATTTCATGTAGTGGAAATCATCTTTAACGGATGGCGGAGTACGTGGTGTAGCTGCAGTCTGGAGTCCATACATGAACGCGACTAGAAATTCTGTATCCAATGAAATGATCCACATTACCGATTGGTTACCGACGTTTTACGCTGCTGCTGGTTAGTCTGACGTATTTTGTATTATTTAACGTCAACTAATGGAGAATTAAATTCAATTGGTTTTCAAACAGGAGGAGACGTTGAGAAATTGGGCAACATCGATGGCATGAATCAATGGAATTATTTAACTGGCGAACAAAAGTCGTCAAATCGTCGAAAGGTCTTACTCAACATTAATGAAAAAACGGAAGACAGCGCTATTATAGTGAATGACTGGAAATACATTCGTCGTGAGTTTTTTCGTTAACGTATCCGACCTGTGCATCTGTATTAGCACTTAATTAACTAACATGTTCTCACAGTGAGCAGTAAAACTCCAAAACAGTACAAAGGACATAGTGGTCGGAACAGCAGCTCCTCATACAACATGGAACAGGTATTACAAAGTGAAGCTCATATCGCATTGAACAGGTTTACCGTAAGCAATACATTGAACATTACTGAACAATTTACCGAATTGCGAATTAATTCTACCATTGATAACGATTGCAAAAAACGGATTGAAGTTGAAGAAAATATCGAGTATTTTGCCAATCTATCGTGTTTCCAAGCAGGTCTGCAGTATAATTAAAGCATCATTCAATATGTGCATATTTTCGCCTTTGCCGATGAAGTAGGCTACAAACTAAGGTATTTGTTCACAGGATGCTTATTCAATATCAAAAACGATCCCTGCGAAATCACCGACCTATCGGAAAACGAACCGTATTTACGAAGCGAACTCGAAAATGAATTAAAATTCTATCGAAAACAACTGGTACCTCAACAAGAATCAGTGGATGATTCTGAGTACGACCCTAGAAACTACGATAACTACTGGAAGCCATGGGTTACCATTACTACTGTTGATGCTATTGAAAGTAGCAATTTTTCGTTTGGTTTTGTCACTGTACAAAATATGTTCACTCTCTTTACCGGAGCATTAGCTGTCTTTTTTGTAAATTACACGCATGTTCGATAATAAAGACGAAGAATAGAATTTTTGTTGATCTTCGTAAGTTATCATCAGGTACCTACCTACCTACCTACCTATTTCAAATCTCTTAAAATTGATACGAGTTGACTTGATAATTACCATCTGAGATGAGTCGAAATTGGGACATTCATCATCATTATGCTATTTTTAACACCCGATGAGTTCCCACTTTCCACTATAACGTAACTATGGTGATTTTTCAACACGATGGATACGTTTTCCAAAACTAGTCTCAAACAGTGCATCGGTGTCAATCGTCAAATCTTCAGTTTTTTATTCTAAAACTTGAAGAATAAAGAAAAAAATGATCCAAGAACCAAACGACGACAAATCTTGGACTTCAGAAAAACTGTCGCCCGAAGAAGATTCAAGCATAGCCGAAAGTTGTGCAATAAACACGATCGAAACCGAAGACAGCGACTACTCGGACTTTTCATTTTCTGAAAAACATTCAGGTAACGAAACCTTTAAAAGTGCCACCTCCGCTGATGACATTTCGCTACTGGAAAACTACACAGATCAGACTGTCACCGTGAAATTTCACGTCAACTACGAAGACAAAACCGATGAATTATTCACCAAAGCTTTCAACAGAAACGTTACCGTAGAAACGATAAAATCCGAATTGACGTCTCTCTTACAAATACCGCAACATCACATTACGATCGAAAAAGACGATCGAGAGTTGTACGATGACGTTTCGCTGGCCAAACTAGGCGTACCAGTTTTAGGAACGATCGAATTACACGTTAAATTAACCCCAGTTTCGGCATGTAGACTGGATAAAGATTTAATTTACGGGCATATGCCCACCTTAGACGTGATTACCGTACGCGTACAGCAGAATAAACACTTGGTCAAGCATTTAGTAGTAGAAATCGAAGACGAGCAAAGTCAAAAACCATGGTTAGGAGGGTACCGTCATCGAACAACTCGTGCAGAATATCACCACGCTCAAACACAAACCTATTCGCTCAAAGCTCACGCCGACAACGCTTACGTGACACGATCTACTCAAGCAACCACGATGGAAACTCGACACACGAACACATCGACTAATAAAAGCGTTCAAATATCACCTTTTATGTTTTCCATACCGTCGCAAACTGATCGTATCGTTACTTCCAAATTACTCCAACCATCTACAACGTTTGAACACGAATCGGAACGAATTTCGGAAGTCCACAACACCGCCGAGTTGCCTGAAAAAATATCCACAGAATACCGCGGCGACACCACTCGTAGTCCAGCGCACATCGATCCTATCCGCATGTTGAAACCTCTACGTGACGAGATCGAGAAATGGAACGCGACTCAGAACGCACTGCTCAATAATTCGCCCAACGATCGTGAAACTGCAACTCAGCGAACGTTAATCATCAACCAAACCGTTAAATTTATAAACCGTCTTAATCAATTCAAATCCAAACTATTCCTCATGCAATCGTCCGATCAAAGCCGCCTCTTCGACAAGTACACAAAACCACACACATTCGCAAGTAAGACTGGCTCAAAAGTATCAATCCAAACAGTATTCAATCAAAAAGCCAAAAAATTGAAAGACTTGTACGTTAAATACAGCGATAATTCGATCAAAGAACCCGAAAAAATCCAAGTCATCCGAGACATGATCAATTTCTTCAAACAGACCGCTTCGGCGGACAAATTCTCCGTCGAAATCGTGTCCATACTAGAAGAACAAATCGACCTACTCGATCGAGGACTGGGTCCAGTGAAATCGTTGCACTCACGCGTGCATCAACGTATCTGCCATTTTTTACAATACGCCGGATCAGGTCTAAACGACGGTTACGACGAAGCTGAACTTCAAACTAACTACAAAGTACAACCAATATTCACTACCCAAGCTGTACTTAAGATGGACGTGTACTGGAATTTATTGAGTCGTCTTCGAAACGACGAATTTCAAACTTTCCAATCCTTCAAGTCGGTTTGTTTCAAAATGACACCTGTTGAATTCACCTATTTGATTAGAAATATTTGGAATGATACTCCAGTAACGGATAACGATCACAAAGCATCGGATACCAATCGATGGGTTGTGACCAGATGGAACGTGAGAGAAGAATGGACTCCTTGGAATTGCATCTTGCTTACCAAACCGTATTTAACGATACATTTGAAAGCTGATAATGCAGAACGTTGTTACGACGCCAGTGTTCTGTCTACCGTCATAAATAATCACCTAAAAGCCAAAATACATTTCCAAAAATTATTAGTTAAAAATGTCAATTCGCTCGAATTATGAATTAAAACAAGTATTCGTACCGAAAATAATTTTTATTCGAACAAACCTATGTTCGCCAATTCTAATCAGTAATCAACAAGAGGTAAATACGTAAAAAATATCACAACGGGTATCTAACTACCTATTTGTCTATCAAAGCAATGACTTGAAACAACGAGAAAGTTATACTTATTCAATAGGAGATCATTAAAAAATTTCGTATCATCACCGTGATCACCTGTCACTGAGAAATGGAATTTTCAGAGCACCTGATTCAGAAAAAAAATAAAATTAATAAAATCCTTCTTTTTTTTCACAGCAACCTCGACTGAACTCCACTTCACCTATTTTCACAATTCTGATTTTCTTTTTTGATAGAATTTTCGATGGTGGGCATATTCAAGGTGGCAAATTTCTTCTTTAAAGCGTTTACTTTCCTCTTATACACTACAGCTCGATGCTTCTTAGATCGACGATGTGCTTCCCATTGATATGCGCCTAAAATTAAGTAAAGTTCCATCTCAAAACTATTCCACGCAATAATAGATACATAGACATACTTATATTTACCTATAAATACTCTGTCACAACTTTCGCAATAATGCTCTCCATCTTGGAAACGATTGGGATCAGCTGTCTGACTAGGTAAAGGTGTGTGATCCACTGAAAGTACCTTATTTCCGGAGAGATAATTTTCTACGATACTGTACGCTTTTGATTCAACTTCTTCGTGCCATTTGTCTAAATCCGTACCATCTAATTTAAAAATTGGAGGGACCTGTAAATTGAAAAAAAAAAAAAAAAAAAACTCAAAAAACGAACACGAATGCTCCTAGAAATAATAAAATCTGCAACCCATCTAACCGACAATTCAATTGGAAAAAATCTCCCGCCAATAATTACCTTCTTCGTATCAGGAATTTTGACGAATTTATTCATAATATATCTATTCTGATACTTCGAATACTTGATGGTGGCAATTTTCAATAATTCTACTCCTACGTCGTAGAGCTTGTCGCCTTTCTTACTGTTGCGTTCTTCGTCGCTGGCGATCAAATACGAATGAAATTCCTTCAATCCGATCGTCTGAAACACACCTCTGGAATAATCGGCTTCTCTGTCAATAAAAATAAAATCAACATCAGTCATCGTTATAATAACGTTACGTACCTATCGTATTCGTATCGCAGACATTACTCCGGTGATAAAAAATTCGACTTCGGTTTCTTGTTGGGCCTCCGCGTTATATACCTATACTCGTAATCCTGACTCACGTATGTTTGACGATTCGCGTTTCGAGGACGTTACGACCATGAACCGGAAACGCCGTCGTATCGATCATTAACCGACAGCCAAGGCATGACGATTGGACGTAGGTACAATTTTTTTTTCCCCAACCGCTCGAGCGAATTTTAAATTTTTCTTCGCGGATCGAACGCACAGAAGAGATGACGGTACTCGTGATTGTACAAACGATTGCGAAATAGAAACAATGGGTGGGAGAGTAGACGGCGGCGGCGCCGAGTAGCCTATATGTATTCAAAAAATTAAAACATCTCGCGTTTAATCATCCGTAAAGGGGAAAATTTTGAGCTTCAAATTTAACGAGGTTAAACACAATTTGACCTCATTTGTCCTACACGACAATTATTACTCCTTTTGTACACATACCTCCAAAAACTATAACAATACTACATACGTACTACATTCTTCGATACTACATGTTTATGGTCGAAATATGGTACGTACGTACGTTAGGTAGGTAAATGAAAACGAAAAACCGAAAACGCGCGTATTTTGTTTAGCTGACACGATCGTTTTGTTATAAATGCGCGCGTAAATATGCGATCGGTAAGTACGAGTATAAACGGGTGCTAATACTACGTACGACAATCTATCTACCTCTAGTGAAATATTTCATGGTGTCTACCAAATCACGAAAATGAAATTTCGTACCTTTTTCGTGTTTTTTTTTTCGTACTTACATTCCGAATATTGTGACCACCGAAGGCATTTTCTGGGGGGAGGAGAATTAGTGAAAGTTCCAACAATTTTCCTAATCTAGTGAATTTGCCAAAAATTTCGAAAAACGCTTCCAATAGAAAAATCGAGACCAGATTCGTGTTCAGCGACCCGAATTAGTCCAAAAAACATTTTATAAATTTCGTAACTGGTCAGGGGCGAGTTTT
>FIZT01051090.1:0-24768 GCA_900065295.1 Paracoccus marginatus
GAAAGCTGAAAGATAGCTTTTAAAATTATGAAAAGCTCAAAGCAGAAGCCAAAGTGGGGGGGGGGTCATAATTCAGAAAATTGCTCCCTCAAATTTACTTTAGGGGCTCAAATTTTGGTTGTAGGGTTTTCTACAGAGAAAAAAGCGAAAGCAGAAAAAAACCAAAAGCAAAGCCAAAAGCAAAAGCAGAACGTTTGGAAAACCAAAACCAAAAGCAGAAGCAAAATTTGTTTTGCTTCCAATGACTGCTCAGGCCAATTCAGGCAAAAATGATAGAAGCTAATTCACATTAAGCGTCTCATTCGGCAACAGTGCAATTTTTTCAGGGATCACGTTAAATTTTACAGACTACAGTTGAACTGTAAACCTGAAATTTAATAATAGATTCTATTTTTGACTTCACAAATCAATTAAAAGTGGTTTTGCTGGAGTTTATAAATTTTTTTGGAATTTCCTGTTTTCCAAAAATTATTCTAAATTTGCAGAAATGCAATAAGTTAGCTTGTTGCGCGTATGGTATGATTGTGATCTTTTCGACCAATTAAGACTTATTTTACCAAAAATTCCTTTTATAGCCAGTTTAAAACTAAAATTTTCTCTGGCGATTATTTTGAAAAACTTTCTGGAAATTTTAAAATTTTGCCAGTTGCTTCAGGTCAGAATCGTTTAAAATTCTAATCCACTGGAGAAGTGAAACATACGATAAGTATATATAAAATTTCAGTCGTATATCTGTCCAAATTTGATTTTTAAAATTTTTTCAAAATTCAATGAATGCAATTTTACTTCTGAAATTCTAGGTATAGAACCTTATTTTTTCTCGAAATTTTTCTGTCGCTCTTGCCATACTTCGTAAGAATTTTTTTGGGAAAACACCTTCCATCATTATTTTTCAGGGCTCCATTTTTAGCATTTTGATTCCTTTCTTTTCATTTTTTTTCTTTTTTAGAAGATTAGCTTTTTTGGATATTTTTTTTGAAATGGAGCTAGAAATTTTTTTTAGAAAGCAATAGGTAATTTGAGAGTTTTTTGGAAAAACTGAATCCTATGAAACCTCCATTGTTCTTGAAGACCTTTGAACCTGAAGGTACAGTATCGCTCCAACGAAATAATAATAAGCCATTATTGTAAACGTTCCTTTCCAGCAACCAATCGACATTGTTAAACAAAGGTTTAAAAAATTGAGTTATCTGAAATATTCTTCCTCTGTAGGTATCAGGAAACGAGTTCGTAGATTAGGGCAAAATACGAAACTATTGGTAGATACATGGAAAGATAATATCGAGTCATTTTCCCAAACTAGGTCTTGAAGATGCACTCATAAAAAATGATACGGAGTACCACCAGATTTTCTATTCTGGAATCACATTTACCGTTACGATTCTAATAAATGGAGACAGAAGGTTGATAAATGAACAATGATAAGATATGCTGGTAACCGCAGCATCGAAACTGCGAATGCTCGTATTTGTTCAATGTATCTAATAAACTCTTCCCTACGGTCGTAGAAATAAAAAATATATTCGATAATTCCTCGCTATATAATATTTATAGCAGCACTAATTGATTTTTTCACGTTATGTAATGTAAATCAGTGTACGTTCAGGGTGGTGTTGGTAAAATCGGAATCTAAATTATATAATCACATCCTAGTTAATAGGTATAATATGGGAGTGTTAGTACATACGGGTATCGTACTGTTTATCTTGGTTACCAATGTACGAGCACGACGAGTTTATTTTTCATCTTTTTGAAAAATTATTTAAATTAAATAGAGCTCGTAATTATGTTTGATGCGTGCTTGTATCTAATTTACTAAACTGAAGTGGGAAAATTGTCAGGGTATTCGTATTACTATTACCTACAAGTTGGGCGTAGGTATAATTCAAATTAGGTGGCAATTTACGGTGATGAAAAATGAAGGTGAGAAGAGTGTTTAAGTTCGAATCATTTTAAAGAGAGATGTAGGTTTGATCTTTAGATTCGGATTACATAGGTACTTTGTCTATTCGTCACGATGATTGTGATAAGTTGGATGTAAACAAAATACTTCATGATACCTATTCGTTTAGTGATCCAATCCAATTATTCATTACAGCTCAGCTTATATTCGTTTCGAAACGATACCAAATATCCTAAATTCAACGCTAACTCGATACAGAAATCCGGCCAGAACATCGCAACTCCCTATGTTATAGTATAGTGTCTTTCGTGGCACAAAACTCCAACCGTTGACTACAATACAACCGCCACACAACAAAAGCAACCGACAACAAAACTTTGCCGCGATTTGAAAAATAAACATATGGAAAAAGTAAAAAAACTTACCTAAAAACCGAGCCAACTGCGGAGATATAAATTTGATGAAAACGAAATGCTTAAAATTACACTCGAGCACGAACACAACACCAGAACGTTATCTGTATCGTTCCACTGTGCGTTGTAGCCCTTTCGCTGCAGAAGCCAAACACTCAACACTGATATCGGAAGCTGGCTGGTAACTTATGAATTACGAATGTGTTTAATTGCAGCAGGGTGGAGAGAATGCAGGACTAAGTAACTACTAGGGGTCTTAGCACGCTGGCGAAGTATTAAACAGCTGTCATCGTGACAGCGGATCGCGGGGAGATTGTTTCTATTTGTAACTGCGCCGGTCTCTTTTGGCGTGCTTATCATATGGCCGATTCCGGTCTCTCTTTGCCCCCTATTCTTTTTCCAACTTACCCGAGATGGAGGTCTGTGCGCGTGCATGTGTCTATAGTTTTAATACTATACGAACTGCTTTCTGCTTTGTAGTAGGCTGTTTCGAACCGAACAACAGCTGTATTTATCGGTATACCCTGCTTGGGTGCTCGTTCGTCTCGGCTTGAGCTTTGAACAGCGTGCCTGTGCGCTTTATTAGCATAATTGTTGTAATTGATTTAGGCCTGTATGAGTATGTTTTACACGAGTCGTACAGCGAGGTTTTAATTGATGGCTTGTGATCGGGGTAGCTCGCGATACGATACATGTTGGTGTTTTTATCGTAGGTATTCATACAGGTATACCAAAGCTACAAGTTGGAGAGCTTTTCACCCAGCAACTTTGGAAATAGGATAAATAGGATGGGACGAAGACCTTATGTATGTCAGAGGTGGTCTAGAATTTAAACGAAAAGGTGTTGAATCATGAATTTCGTCGCGACAACTTATTAAAAAAAGTAAAAAACTACCACTTCGGGTGTGAACTGGTGAACCGGTTTCGACCAAAATCCCTTCAAATGTTCAATTGGTGCCTAAAATTTTCATTCAATTTTGTTAACCTTTAATATTCGCCGGAAAAAAATCGAGAATTTATTTAGAGCACTTTCAAAGAGAAATTTACTTCATGGGTAGATATTTTTAGATTTCGAGCTACGCAGACCGAAAGATAAACATTTCCGCATGGTCTATAATTTACCTACCAAAGCAAAGCAGCTGTTCTTACCCTTCATTAGCAGACTTCTATTTGTAACTTATTTTCTCTATAAGTGTAAACAAGCTTCGTCTTAAGGTGCGAACTTATATACGAAGACTTCCCGGAGCGAGGGTTTATTTCGCGAAAACGGCGTCTGCCTTATTCAGCTGTTGTGCCTACGAACTCGTGCTTCGGATACAGATACGTACCTACACGAATTGAATTAGGTTCGCGATAACTTCTTGGGGAAAAAAATTAAATCTCGAGTAAAAAAATATACATGAAATGTATTAAATACAAAAATTTACACAAATCAAAAAAAGTAAAAACTTATACGATAACACAGCGATCAACACGTAAAATTATTTTCATCAAAAAAGTCATCTAGACTCGACCGTGTCCTTTTTAGAAAAAAGTTTCGCAGCCCTGAGGGCTAGATTTTAACTCCAAAGTAAAAAATATTGCGAAAAAATAAATAAATAACGAAGTAACAAAAAAAATAAAAATACTAAGACGATGGTAACGTTTGTGAAATTTCTGAATTTCTCACTTGCAATGCTTCGTTTACAAATTTCTCTTGGTAATGTGCTAGGTGTTTTCTTAAACCGATAATAGCCGGGTGGTCATCCGAGTAATTTTCTACGTCTTTAAGGTAGTTGACTGCTTCTTCCATGCAGTCTATGTAGCCTGCTACCAATTCTGCCATGCCTATGGAACAATAAAGGTTCATTTTAAACCGATGTTTTGAGTTTTTTTCTTATTTCCTATTTTTATTTACGAGTATTCATTTCAGATGTTTAAATGTTACTCGAATTTTTGAGTAGGCATATTATATGGTAGGTACATACTCATTTTGAACACACGAATTCGAAAATTTAAAAAAAAAAGTTATTTAAGCTAAAAGAGGAGGTCAACTTGAAACTTGCTAAATTATAATTTTTTTTTTCAAACAAATAATTCAATTGACATTTTTGAATGATGAACAGTCATTTTTAGTGTTCAGAATTAATACACTCTTGATGTTGTTCCTTACCTACTTCAAATTATTTTTATCAATGTCACAATTTACAATCAGTTTTATGAAATAAAAAATTGATTTCTTACCGTAGATATCGATTTGTGAATCTTCTAAATTTTGTTCGTTGGTTTGTAAAATCATCTGAAAAATCAAAAAATCAAAAAATAAATAATTGCAAGTTCCCGTATTAAAAAAAAAAAAGTTAGCTACAAACGATCTGAAAAATCTGATTTTTTCAAGCAAGGTAAAATTTTGTGCTTGAACCTCTCGAAGTCTCGATCTAATCTACCTCTAAAAATTTTATCATAAGTCGGTTTTGTCGACTTTGGAAGTACTGTTTCACTACTTGGATTATTTAATCTCAAGTACTGTGTCCATAAATTATATTTTTATTGACATTTGAGTAATCCTCCTGATAAGCATAATGTACAATAGATGTCCAAGCAGTGTTCTAACTATTTTAATGTGATACGAAATTGAAGATTTAGGTACCAATAATTCGAATTATAAATATCTGTACTCTTCACTCAAACTGCAATATCCCAGATCCAGATCGTAATTACACCTACAATAGGTCACTAAACTAAAGTATAAAAAATCAAAAATACAATAGGCAACAATACTACTTACATGAGTCTCTGTCAACTTTTCTTGTACAAAACATGGTGCCAGTTGTCCTTGCATATCGATTAAATATTTGTTAACAAATTATATCAAAGCTATGAAAAAAAATCACAAGCACATCACAAACTTCATTCGCGACAGGAAAAAAAATTGTAAGGAAACGAAAATCTAGTCACTGTATAACCGATCCGTAAAAAAACAGAAAAAAAAACAAATCGAAAATTGTTCCAAGTCGTAAAATATTTATATGTCTCACTGAAGATGCACAACGTTTAACACTAACAGGTAAATCGATACTGAAATAACTTGCGGTGAATGTTACGCTAGATCACAGGAGATTCAGCACTATAGGTAGGTAATACTCCGATCCCACGTGATATTCCAAGAAACAAATCATCTAATATGAAACAGGTTTCTCGCTCGGTGGAAGGAGAAAGTCTTGAAACGTACATTGTTCCCCCTTCTTGATTGAATCACCTGAGCACTATATCGTACTAATCTAAGTACGTAGAAAATGGTAATACCAGTTTACTTCAAATTGATTGTTTTATGATTGTTATGATTATTAATGGCTTCATTATTCTTCGATTCTTGTGATGAGATTTTTTTGATTGACAGTAATTTATCAAAAATTTATTAAGGTGTACGTAAAGGATGAATTGATTGTACCTACTTAATTATTTATAAATTTATGCCTTACTTTTAGCCTAGAACTGCCTGAAGCAGTTTTTTTTTAATTGAAAAAAATTATTTGGTATATTGTATGTACATGAAAATCAATTTCACGAATTACCTATCTAGATAAGAAAATATTCAGTGACATAATGAATACCACTAAATTATTTTTTAATGAAGTTGGGTAAGCTTAACAACTCATAAACATGGGAAATTTCATCAGAGATGTTTCATTTTTTCCAAAAAAAAATTAAGCTACAAGAGCAATGAACATACTGAGTTGAGTAACCTATATCGTAGACTGTACCTAGAGTACGAGCTAATCCTTGATCGTTGACCATATCCAACTTTCGTTTGAGCTTCCGCAGATGTTTCATCAGTATTTTTTGAGCAGCTTTCTTGCTCAATTTCATTGTGCTATCATATAAATTATGTGATACAAAAATATCATTTAAGGCTTAAAACTTCAAAAAAAAACCTGCTGTAAATCAAACTGAACGACGTGATGAAACGTGTTATGAAATACCAATTCGGTAATGACGTCATTATTTCCTTACCTACTTTTATTGTAATAAAAGAATGCCTAATCTCGTTCATTCTGTTTTTTATTTTTTTTTACAAAAAATTAAAAACAGATTCTGAACGGAGCAGTGAGCACTGGTATGATTTTTCATTTCGAAATCGCGAAAGATGAAATTACCAATAAAATACGAATTGAATGAATTATAACAATGGACCTGTTTTTTACATTCGATTATAAATTGAAAAAAATAAAAATCATACGCGTCAGTATGTTTTTTTATCTACCTTTATCTGTGTATATAAGTACTCTTTGGTAATTGGATATTCATTCTAAGGTCAAAGTTTTAAATTCTAATATCTTCCATTCGTGAACATGATATCTTGAACTTTTCCGAATGAATGATTTTAATGAAAGTACTACTTGATGTTTTTCGAAACACTCCATTTCTTATAAGATGAGATATTGTTTGAATGAAGAACGAATATTTAGGTACCTATCAATTGAACACTATTTTTCCCTTTTAAAAATTCATAGAAATAAAATAAAAGTAGGTCTACTGCCAAATTTGTTTTCATTTGTACTTAGTTGAAAAAATATTTTCTCAATTTTTTGTTAATACTTGCATACAATACATCACAATTAAGAACACATTGGTTCAGTTGTTTTCTCAACTTCTCAGTTCTCAGTACTTACATGGATTTTTAAAAAGTAGAATAATCATTAGGTAATGAAAAATGAAAATGAAAACGAAAACGTAACGAAATAAAAATGACGATTTAATTTAGTTTTGGATTTCTGATTGTGATTATTGATGATTTACTTGATTCTAGAATTTCTGAGAATCTGAGGTGTTTAAATTAATAATTAACTAGGTACTTACGAAATTAAATAAGATTTAAAAAACGCAAAAAGTAAAATACGAACAAGTCGGTTTCATTTCGTTCTTTTCCAGTTCTCGTATTTCCCCTCTCTCGTCCCTACCAGCTGTCCCAAGTTTGATAATCCGGCCCGTCATACGACGTCACATGCTCACATACATAGTTACCTTACCTCCTTCCTATCCCGACCGACTGACCGTATACCTGTGAACCTGCTATGGAGAATAAACAACAATCTTGAATGAAAATTTTTTAAACGATAAGAAAAGTGTTTCTAATTTGCTAATTATCATCTAATGAATTAATTACTGTCGCTAAACGATCGAGCTTATGTCGTTCTTCCTTTTCAATTGATAGTGCCTTTCGATCACTTCGTCAAACATACATCGATTCACATTTCAAATGGAACTGGAAGATGAAGGTAAATCGGTGATTATTTAACACCTTGCTACACTATTCTTTCTAGTCCTTACATAATTTCTTTGCTTGATGATTTTTTGCTGTTATTTCAATTATTAGCCCGATACTATTTGGAATTTTCGTACTCGGGATAAATTACCACGTTTAGTTTAATTTCGATGTAGTCCAAATATTCGTGGGAGTTTATTTGGCATTGAGCAACCCACCACGAAATCAGTCGATTTTTCCATATTGTAATGCACTAATAAGGACCAATTTCGGTTATTATGTCAATACGTTGGGTTTCTTACCAAGTCATCAATACCTTGAAATATGTTACAGGTCAGAAAATCGCCCTGGACAGAGTACCGTGTCAATTTTGCAGTCGTAAATTTGTGCCCGAAAGCTTGGCAAAACATGCAAAAGTGTGTGAGAAAACGTTGCACAAGAAACGTAAAACTTTCGACTCCGCCAAGCAACGTATTCAAGGAACAGAATTGGCCGAATTTATACCGACAACGGTGCATAAAAAAGAACCTATGAGTAGTTCGCACAGTCGAGAGAGATTAGCACCTTTAATTAAAAACATCGATACCGCCCATCATGTTCCTCGTAAAATAAACAAAGTCACTAGTCCAATATCAAAATCATCGAACCATGAAAAATGCCCTTACTGTGATAGAAGCTTTGGGCCGAAAGCTTTCGATCGTCATATTGAATGGTGCAAAGAACAAAGTATTAGAATCAATCTGAAGTCAACCGCTACTCAAGAAGCTAAAGAGAGGTTGGAGGCAAGAATTAAAGTGAGTTGAATACAGAAATAAATGTACCTACCCTAGTAAAAAATTCAGTTTGTAATGTATTTCGTTTTTTATGCAGTACCGAGCCCCGTCTTTCAAATCAAAGCGAAGCATAACTCGAGAAAAGTATTCTCCGAAAACCAGTGTTCAAGAGAATCACAACTTCTTCCATAACAGGAATGAAGCGAGAAAAGATAAAGACGAAGGATTTTCGAGACCTTTTGATCTCGAACCTAGAAGCAACATTTCTGGTAATTTTTCCATCTCCTTTTGAATAATCATTTTGAAAAATTCTTAAGCTTATTTATTAATTATTTCAGATAATAAAAAATCAAAAGAAACTAAAGAAACGAATTTCATCCGTCAAAACGTTCTCAGATGTAGTTATAAAAACAAATTGCCCAAAAAACCTGAAACCAAAGTAGAGTATGTGTTTGCTCAGTTTATCTATACTTAAATTTTCTGTTTGCTTTTCGCGATGTTTATTTTATTAGTCAATTTTTTTACGTACTTTTTTAAACTAAGGTTTTTCAATTACAGGAAAGATAATTTAAATGGTAATTTTCAAAATAAAAAGGCCGACTATAACGCGATTCAAAATTGGATATCAGCGAATGGTACGAAGATAAAGCCCGCTCCTCCGACACCTAAAATGTCTACAAACGTTGTTAATAAGCCGTTAATTAACGCGTGAGTAATTATCATATTATACTTCAAGTTCAAATCTCGTGCTTGTCGAAACAAACATTCATCTTTTCAAGTGTTTGTTTATCTTTCTATTCTATTAGTATAAATTTATTTACTCGCATCTGATAACAGAAGTAATAAAACACTAGTCATTTCATTTTTCTATTCTTTGTCGAAACTGAATGAGAAAATTATTGATAAATTCGTCCACTAGAAAAGGCCTAAGAAAAAATAGCGAATGCATTGAACTCTATTGACTTTTTTTAAATTTCTGTTTCATTGCAGCGTTGAATATTATCGCTTTTTTTATGCTTTTTTTTTTCTTTAACAAATTATTTCCACGTTATATTATATTAATTGATGTGATGTTTCAGGATGTACGATAACTATAACCCGTATATTTTGGCCGAGCACCAAATGAAGGAATTATTAAAAGACGTTAACGCTAACGTGGAAACACAACCATTAAACCAAACATTTACGGTAGCAAAGTTGGACACCTCGAACACGCCACTACCGATAAAAGATGAAAAATGGAATAATTTCAATAATAAAGAAAATATTTCATCGCATAATGGTCCCGTTAAAACGATATCTTGCCAAACAGATGCTCCTGAAAAACACTTCAAAACTTCGCCAACATCAGCATTCAGTAAATACACAAACGGTAGCACGGAATTCGTAAACCGCACACCGACACCTATACCGCATTTCGATTACGATAAAAGCGACGATCAGACCTACGTCTTGCCTCCAATAACAACGAAACAAGAAGCACCAGTGCAGACTAATCATGATACAAATATGAATCGTTATCCGTTGATAAGTTTAAGCAACCTAAGTCTGTGTTCTTCGGTTAGTATTGATATTCCGGAAGATAGAAACAAAATGTGCAAAAGTGCTGAGAAACCGCGTAATGAAAACGAAATACCAGTTCTGCAAAGATCCGTGTCCGCGTATAACGCTGATAAAACGAATAAAAATACGGTGAAGAATAATCTTAAAATGGAGCATTTATTGTACGGAAACAAAGAATCAAAAGATGCCAACACTACGTATACTACCAACACGGCGTATCCCAGTAAATACGATGAAAAATTGGAGAAACTCAATAGTCTATTGGATGGTGAAAATTTCGATTTGCTCAATTCTTTCACCGAATTCGAGAATGTTTTGAATCATACAATTTTCGACGATACGTTTACTGTTGATTCCGATCCATCGAACAAGAAGAATCTCAAATTAGAACGAGGTGATTCAATGGTCAGTAAAATGAGTATCGATTCGGCTTACAATAGGTAAGTTTTCAATTGACTTGTTTAGTACATACGAGGCGATATTTTAATATTCAATTTGTAATCAGTTCGTTGATTTGTAGCTTGAATCGCAAGTCGCCTGCTCTATCAGAATCTCATAAATACTACGGTAAAACATCGACACCTGAAACAGATACGTTAAAATCTTCCACGCTCTCTCTCACTTCAGATTTTCAAGAATCCAGTTCGCAACAGAATAACAAATTATCGAAATTTTGTCACGAATGTGGTGCTAGATATCCGCTAGATATTGCCAAGTTTTGCTGCGAATGCGGTGTCCGTAGATTGGTCTTGTAGGTATCTCTTGAATATCCTCTCGAGAGATATTTTCTTAACCAAAATAGTCATTTATTTACGTACTGTGTTAGTTACTAACAGTAAAATGTAAGTCGTATTTCCCGAATGGCAGTTTGCTGATTAACAAATTGTAGTAATGGTTTTAAATGAAGTAATGGATGTTTTATTTTGAAAGTACTATTTTTTTTAAAAAAAAGTTCTAATTATTGACCTGACGAGACAAACGTATATTGTCGCTATACGAGCTTAAAATGTTGACGTAAAAATCCCTATTTATTAACGTTTAATTTTTCCTTCTTTTTACGTTGACATTTCAAATAGGGATTTTCAGATTTTGGTGATTTTTTTTCACTATCATTACATAAATGATGAAATTGTAATTTTACTGTGATTGAATGAACGAAACAGGGTATTGTTAGATTTATTTAGGTTTGTAGTTCTGTATTAGATACTTCACTTCGGTACTTAATCTTACTCTTGTTTTTAGTAGACTTGTAGTGATTTTCCCTCACCTTAGTACATTCCAAAAATCGGTAGAGTGATCGATAAAACTTTTTTATTGAAAATTTTTCCACTTTTTCACTTTTCAGTATAATTTAGTCGAACACTCAGGAACAGACTGCTTTAGTTTTTCCTCTATTCTTTTTTTTTCTACTTTGTATACTTTTGTACGTTTTCGAAATGTTCTTCGCTCAATTATCTTCTACATATATTGCTAATTTATTTCGCTGTATACGTAATTTTTAAATCTACATCATGGAGTTGAAGTATGAAGTATGTAGTTGAATGTTTTAATCATTGACAAAACTATAGTTGAGAGTAACGTTAGATTAATTCCTAATCGGATGTTTTATTTAAAGTCATTTTTTTCTTTTTTGTTAAATTTTATTAATACAAACTTCATAACCTATTTGCATTATTTTTCAATTTTTATTGCGTTTTATTGGTGAAGTTGGGGTAATATTTCGTCGAGTAATGTGCACAAACACTGAAACACATATGTATCTAATGTATGTCTTCTTATACTGAACTTGAACCAGACTTGAACGTAATAAGTTTGAAATTTATTTATTTGGTCGATGAAATGCTGTGGTTAGCTGTGGCGTACGTATTGCTGCAGTCGAATTCTAATCATCTAATGTTACGCTTTATAGCTATGGAAACAAAGAAAACAATATGATAGTACCTTTTGGATTTTAAATTGAACCAAGTGACCGGAAGTAGCTAATGTTTTGTTTCTAACAAAGACTAGAGACAGATAGGAAAGATCTATACTACGTTATCATGTTCACTGTCACCTGAGTCCTAAGCCTGAGTCACCTGTTTCTTCCTTATCAGTAACGTCGTGGTGGGGATATCAACTCGTAAATAGCAAAAACAAAAACATTCAACATTCAAATGTTGGTTTTTAGTTCTCTTTATTTTTTCAATATAATTTTTATCAATAATTACTTAATGGTTTATTAATAAATAATTTCTCATCAAATCTACAAATATGGCTGGAGATGCTGCAGAAGAAATCACCGGAAACCAAGTTGTAGCTGAAGCATTGAAACTTCAGGTATTTCTTTAAAATATTTCATTTTGTGGTTGTTCGAATTTTTCCATTATTTCATTTCTTTGTCACGTTAGGGAATAGAATATGTTTTCGGAATTGTCGGATTTCCCGTTATTGAACTCGGTATGGCTATGCAACAAGCTGGTCTTCATTTCGTGGCCATGAGAAATGAACAAGCTGCTTGTTATGCAGCCCAAGCTATTGGTTACTTAACGCGTAAACCTGCTGTGTGCTTGGTTGTCTCAGGACCTGGACTTCTACACGTTACAGCTGGAATGGCTAACGCCCAAGTTAACTGCTGGTAATAAATAATATGAAATGGGACCGCGCAAGTGATGAGCGAAACGGTCAAAAACCCAAACAAGGAACAACATGTGAATTTTCACCAACACTGCCTCAATTTTTACATCATGTGTTGGTGTGTAAACACACAAAATTTTGACCGTTTCAAATTCCGCCTGAGGGCGACATACTTGATGCTCGGTCCCGAATGGCTTGGTGCGTATTTAAATGAAATTTCGACTAATAAATGTGCACCGTAGGCCCCTATTAGTGATCGGAGGGTCGTGTTCGCAAGACCACGAAGGTATCGGAGGATTTCAAGAATGTACGCAGGTCGACTTGAGTCGCCCTTATTGTAAATACAGTGCTCGACCTCCTAGTTTAGAATTAGTTCATCAACATATCGAAAAGGCTGTGAGATTGGCTACCTACGGCCGACCTGGTATTGTTTCTTTTTAAATTCGTTGTAATGACAATAAGGGAACCGGTACGAAACTTTTTTCATTTGTTTTCACAGGAGCTTGTTATATCGATTTTCCGGGAAATTTACTCAGTCAGGTTATTACATCGAATAGAATCACACCTCTAAACCTATGTCCATCTCCTCCCGTTATTTATCCTGGCGCTGACGTTATTTCCAAAGCTGCGTCTGCTATTGTAAAAGCTAAATCACCTCTAGTTATCGTTGGCAAAGGTATACGAAAATTATATTCAAAGTACGTACTTATCTAGTTCAAATTCGTTTACAACTATTTTGATTCTTAGGCGCTGCTTATGGAAGATCCGAGTATGCATTAAGAGCTCTGATTAACTACGCTAAGTTACCATTCTTAGCTACGCCAATGGGTAAAGGCGTTGTACCTGATAATGATCCGCATTGCGTAGCTCCAGCTCGAACTGTCGCATTGCAAAATGCCGACGTTATCGTGATTTTTGGTGCTAGACTTAATTGGATACTTCATTTTGGTAAACCACCTCGTTTTCGTTCTGAAGTATTTTTCGTTCAGGTAATTTTTTTCTTCCTACTCACCTGTACAAATTAATCAACACTCAATAAAACTATCGAAAAAATTTTTAGGTTGATATTTGCGCTGAAGAACTGCATAATAGCGTTCATTCTGGAGTTGCGATTCAAGCTGACATCAGTGTAACTGCGAATTTACTCACAGAAGAGCTGAAAAAATTACGATGGAGTTACAGTAATCGAACAGAGTGGTGGAGTAAGCTGCGTGATAGTTGTGCTAAAAATTCAAACGCTGTTAAAGTACGTCTTCGAGTGTTATTTTCATTTATTCTTGAATACCCAATAATTTTTTACCATTTACTTAGGCTATGATGGATGATTTATCTGAACCATTGAACTATTATGCAGCGTTGAGCTGTGTTCAGAGAAACATACCAAAAGGTAATTTGAAAATTTTTCTATTTAGAAATCACGCACCTTTAAAAATACATGCCTAAAAAATTGTTTAATTTTCACTTCAGATAGCATAATTGTCAGCGAAGGAGCCAATACGATGGATATTGGAAGAACAATGCTGTTGAACGAGTTACCAAGACATAGATTAGATGCTGGTTAGATTTTTAATTACATTTAGAATCAGAATACGTTTATTTAATTACAGCATCAATTCCATTACTGCTTTTGAATTTTAGGAACTTTTGGTACGATGGGAGTAGGTTTAGGATTTGCAATCGCAGCGCAATTATATTGCAATAAATACGAACCTAAGAAAAGAGTCATATGTGTCGAAGGAGATTCAGCTTTCGGATTTTCGGGCATGGAAATAGAAACGATGTTCAGGTTAGTTTTCATACAGACTGGTTCATTGGAATTTATCGAGAATGAATAATATTTACGATTTTTTTAGGTATAAATTACCGATTATTATCGTTATTGTGAATAATAATGGAATTTACGGAGGATTAGACCCAGATACTTGGAAAGCTGTTAATAGCTCAACTGAAAATACCACTACGTATGTTCGGTTCTGTTACGTTATTAAAAACACGACAGCGTTAAATTATACATACTGAAATTCCTCTTACAGGAATCCCGTCACCGCCTTATATCCGGAAATTCATTACGAAAGAATGATGACTTTATTCAACAAAAATGGATACTGCTGCAGAACCATCTCAGAAATTGAGCAATCAATTCAGAAAGCCTCTCAGGTATAGACTATTAATTTAATTATACGCAGTTGAAGTATTATTAATGTGACGTGTTGCGAATTAAAACACTACACGTACTTTTTATTGTAGTCATAAAGATAGAATTATTATTTAGCAGATTTTACGTCACGGTACGAAATTTCCTAAATTTAACCATTTCATAATGGGTTTATCTAGGGCTCTAGGTTTATCATATTGTCGACATTAATTGAAAATCTTACGTCATATTTTGACTTACCTACTTTTTTGGAAATATTTCGAACTATTGTGTTGATATTTATTTCATTTTGTTAATTTTTCAGAATACCGAAGAACCTAGCATTATTAATATTTTAATAAATCCGTACGCAGATAGAAAACCTCAGAATTTTGCTTGGCTCACGGAATCGAAATTATAATTCCATATTTTTATTGACGTATATTTTTTTGTTTACTGGGAGCGGAAATTTATTTAGCCATATTCTTACCGTAGTCTTACCTTTTATCGATTTTATATTTTTTTGTGTTATGTTTATCGCATCTATTTTTTTCATTTGTACTATTGGTTGATTATAATTACACAATGTTTTCAAGTTCATTAAGGCTATTTTTATTCATCAACTCTCCCTAAATCTATCCTCACATAGTTTAAAAAGATTATTAAAATACTTCACTGCATAAATTTTTTAAAAAAATTATACGAGTCAAGGGCAATAATGCAATTATAAGTATAAAATTAATAAGATTCATTTCGGCCCGATGTTTTCTATTGAGGTAGGTATTCAATATTCATTTTAATCCTAGCCAGTTACTTACGAAATCATGTTTCATTTTTAAAAAATTATCTTTTCTTATTTTGTAGTCTGAGTTCTGTCAACAAATTTATCTGTCAAGAGGAATTAGTTTTGTTCAATCTTATCTTCTACCTATGACAGTAAAAAATCCGGTATTTAATATCAAGTAAAGCGTGCAGCCAGCGCTTTGTTGGTGTATTTTTGTGGTGACAGTTGGTGAACGGTGAACTTTCAAAATGAATTTCAAGTGGTTAGTTTTCAATCTTTTTCTATTATTGTTTGTCAATACTAACTTTGCATCGCACAATTTCTATTGAAAATTTCTAATTCATTTATTGTGTTTATTGTATAGGATCGTATTATTCTGTGTGGTGTCCTTCGTGGTCTTGGTGGAGAGTAAAAAATATGAAAAAAAAACCAATGATAATAATCATGTGGAAAACAAAAAAAACAAGTGAGTTTAAAATTTTAAATTTTCAAGTTGAAGTAATTATCGCACATTATGACTAGATTTAAAAATCCATTTATACTTTTAAATTTTATAAGTTGGGAAGGTATATTTTTAATTTTTTTTTTTTTTGTTCAGGGAGTACAATAAAAAGAAAGCCTCGAACAAAGGATCACCCCAAAATGAAGGTGAAGTAACAAGTCAAACCCAAGGAAGTCAGCCTCAGGAAAAATACAACAAAAAATCGAAGGAATACCAAAGTAAATCTAAACAGTACGTTAAGGACGAAAAAAAACAAAACAACAAAAAATCCAAACGAGAAGTGAAAGAAGAACCAGTGGTTGAAGAAGTGGTAGAACAAGTGGTCGCTGAAGCTGCAGAACCAGTAGTAGCGAACGAAGATCCGGTGAAAATCGTCGAAGAGGAGCCAGTCAAAGAAAGTAAAAAATCCGAAAGTGAATCATCCAAGAAATCAAAAAATAATGTGAAATCTGAAAAAGTTAAACAGAAGTCGGCAAAAAGCATTCCTGAAAGCGACTGTCCCGTTCAAAAACCCGCAGAACATGTGCAGAGTAAAGAATGTTGGAAAAATACAGAAGGCAATGTCGCTGAAGAGGCTGATGTAGCGGTAGAATCTGCTTAATTGAAAAATTAAAAACGGTAAAAATGTGATTTTTCTACAAAATAAAAAACATTCTTAACAAACATACTTATTCAATATAAATCATAGTCAAATCAGTCTAAATTACAAACACAAAGATATAGGTAAGTACAAGAAATTGGCACATGGTATGTAAAAATTCATTATTACAAATTTCTCTCAAGGCGGTGAACATTATTTTCCAAATCGCCAACATATTTCGTACAATTTTTAGTAAAATACTCCGAAACCGAAGGAAACTTGCGACCACCAAACTCATCAACTATGGCAATTTGATTAATATTCATTTTGGCAAAAATCCATTTATGAGCTGAAAATTTTCAAAAATTAGCATTATATCTTATCATAAAAATGATTTAATAAAATGATAATGCATCAATTTTAGAACGATTAAAAAATAACAATCGTATTATCTTACTTGGGACATAATAGAACCAATGTTTCATCACAGGGTGTCTTGTCCATAACGCTGTCTTTGCGGTGGCTACTTCACTTGATGTTTTATTCAACTAAAGAACAAAAATTTACCATTGAGGGGTAGGTACACGCTAGAAATTACAACTTTTTACCTGAATTGTAAGTGAGAAAAAATTCAATAGGTACTAACGAATTCAAAATTGCCATCAAGAATCGCCTGAGCGCAACGAGGATCTTGAGAGTCATATTTTTTCATTTGACAATAATGCGTTTGGGCTAAACTCATTACAATCGAACAGTTATTACTTTTCTGCAAATGTCCAATGAAGAAAAATTATTACCTCGGTATAGATATAGATCCTTCGATTTTTTTCTGAAACATAGCATAAGTACCTATCTACTTATTACCTAATCAAGTACTCAAATCATGAGAACTATAGGTATTCTTTAAAGAACTAGCCAAATTGTTTTCATACTAAACAAAAATCAGATATTTATGCTCATCGGAAAAAGTATAAAATGTATGAAATTAAAAAATAATCGATGAGAGAGAGTAGTCACGAAATTGAATTAAAAATTCATCTTTTACGGTGTAAAGCCCTCCTACATAGATACGCAATATTATTTTATCACATAATGACGCGACAAAATTTAATCACTTGTTTTGAATGTTTGTAATAGGATTTCCGAAATTAAGCAAACAATAAAGAAAGTTGTCGTTGTTCCTATGTACCTACCTATACATCTAGTAAATACATAAATCCTCTTTCAGGCTTTTTCACACTCTCGTTAGGTACATTTTATGAGATAAACAAATTACTCACAAGTAAGTCTTGAATAGTGAGATCTAAAGGAGAGACCATGAAGTAAACAGTGCCCAAGCTATTATTAGCTGTACCATCACTTATGGAATATACTCTTGATAAAGGAGATCCAAAGGTGTTGGCATCATTTTTGGAAATATACGCCAACGAGCACCAGTCTAAAAACACAAAAAGAAATGGATGAATGTAGGTGATCAATTCATCAGACACGTTCAACGTACAGTAGAAGAGCAACGGTAGAAGTAAAAGAGTACATATCAATTTACTTTACAGCATATTATACAAGTACCTGAATTATGAACTATGTATCGAGCCATACAAACAGCATCATCAGCCGGCGGAACAACACCATTACTTTTTACAATATCGATTTCAAATACAGTCGACCGTGCAAAAATAAACAAAGAGGCGAACACCAACAACCTCGAGTAAAACATTATTTCGATCGAAACTTGCGTAAAATTTATTCATAGGCCAAACTAAAGATTGAAGTGTTCTCTCGAGAAAAACAGAAACGTTTCTCAAAACACAAAAACCACTGTTTTAAACCAAACGAACTAACATGAATGATAATGAGACGATCGGTACTTGAGTTCAAGGTGATGAATGATAATGATTAATCACTGAAAGTTGTTGATACACTATACATATCCCGTCCTGTCTCTAATTTAGTCGCCCTTTACGATTTATGACAATGAACACGTATGCACTTTTATTAACTTGACCACGCAGGATCTAAATTTATTCTCATTTCAGTTTTCTCTCTTTGTCTTGTACTGTTGTTTATATTTACAGTTCATTCAGTTTGCATGTACCTATCTACCCAAAAGATACACGAGGAAAGATCACGTGGTGAAACAAACACGTTCTTGTACTTCTTTCAGCCTAGAATAGCCTAGACAGACAATAGAATGCATAATGTTTCATGTTGCATTTTCTCTGAAACAAAACCTTTTTTCGGTATTCCTTGAATAAAAATCAATTGGAAAAAATATTAAATTCATAGCAAAGTTTTTATTTTCTTCTCTATGTACAATTTTTTATCATATTGTAGAGTTATCTATACACTTCAAATCAAATAATTCAACACTTCTCCATGGCATGTTCACGATAAGTTTTCCATTCCTCAATGCGTGAAGATTTGATCAGCCGCTCTGTAACAGAAAATTTTAGTTAGAAATTCATTCATGAACAATTACCTATACATACTGAAAGAGAAAAATTATTTATTCAATTAAGTAATGAATAAAAACTATTTCTGTTAATTGACTGAACTACAACCACGAACGGCAAACACAGTACACAAAATGTAGACATGTAATACATTCACAAATGATTTTAGATTTTCAGGTAGTAGTCTAACAGTAAAATCAACCATACCTTGAAACTGTTAAAATAGGTTAAATTTTTTCGGTGTAATTTTCTGATTCCGTAATGAACTTATGTATTCATGTTTATTCAGCTATTCACTCTGTAGTTAATCAGACCTGGGGCCTAATATGGAATGAAAAATTGGTCAATAAGTAAATGTTACATTTTCCAACAAATAATGCCCAATTATGAATTCGAAAATAAGAAAACAAATGAGATGAGTAATATTCCGATGATGTTTGCACAGCTTTGCAAATTTTTGACCAAATTACGATGCGATGCATGGAATATAAAATGACCCTTGAATGTAAAGCTGTAGGAATAAATCTACCCGTTTAATGTTTGAATAAAATTACTTCACTTTCGCATCAAGCAGTTTTCAGATTTGTTATTGAAACGATCTCGAAATGAAATTTTGGCACGTGTAAATGTAAATGCGTATAATTTTGAAAAGGAAATAAGCTATAAAGATTATCATCGATTAAGAAATACCTAATTGCACGATGATGTTATAGTTTGATGCGCAATATCTTACGCCTTCAGCTGGATGAAACGATTTTTTAAAATTAATTTTTAAAAATGGATTATTTTTATCGAAGAAAAATATCCATTTAACCTCTGAAATTTGATCCAAAATTTTCATGATATTTATGGTTTGCGTTAGGATTTTACCACAAAAAATTAAATAAAAAGCACACATAACAGATAAGTACCTCTACCAAATAATTTTTTCATAAAAAAAAAAAGACCAATACCAATTTTAGTACAAAACTACACAAACTAAACAGCATACTTAAGATAAAAAATAAAAATCTTACTCTCGACATCATTAACATCTTTACGTCCGATTACAGGAGGAAATCGTCAACTTTGGAGATTCGTCGTCTTGGATAAAATTGCTAGATTAGCTCCTGCTTTATCAGCGTTCCAAATTACGTTAACAATAGTTACTCTTAAAGTTTACCGTTATACAAAATAATATACATGCTAATCCCATAATAGAAATATTCAACACTTGACTGCAATAAAAAATCTCTCTGGGATTACGATCTCCACCCACTTTCAATAAAAACTCTCCTGTCGAGTCAAAATTGTATTTTATCAATTTACACCACACACAACAATCTGTCAAGCTTATCTTAAAAAGGAACTACATTCACAAATAAGGAATTATTCAATAATCACAAATACGTTTTTTGTCCTGAAAGGTTAACTTAATTAAGATTTTATTTCGTAACGGAATTACACTAGGTTTTTTTATACGCTTTAACCCTAGAGTTGATCGTTGTTTTTTTTCCTACGCAGATAAGAGAAAATTCAAATTTTCAACGCTACCACCATTCGCACACAACTTAATGTCTAATTAGCAAACACGACATGCGTTAATTAGAGTTTTTCAAATCTATTAACACTGAACACCTTGTTAACATACAAATCACTGTAACGAGGAATGTCAAAAAATCACGAAAGACAATCAACTTTATCACTATGACGGATTAAGAATATGGTTATGAAAAACAAGAAGCGCTGATTCGACTAGCATGATAAATTGTTAAATTTTTCAGCCGAGTATTTGAGTGCTTACCGAATAATGCAGTACTTACAACGAACAATTAATTAAGCTGTTGGTTAGAGCGTTATTACCAAAATTGTCTCGAAATTTGTTAATGTTTCCATAAGCGCTTAAAAACTAAGAAGAAAAAAAAACTAATACGTTTATTGTTGGTAGCGTCGTATTGATAATTCGGTTATTACGTATTTTCCAAAAAAAAAAAATAATATAGAAGCTATGACTTTGAAAATTTAACGTGTTTTTCAACGATTTGATAAATAATCGTTACATTAGTAATTTCAGGATATCGGTATCGTTAAAAAAAACGCAAGTAAAACTAATAGTTAATTTAAAATACCGACGAAAATACTTCTGATCGAATTTAATAATGCGTTAGACGCCAATACAGAACGTAAAATTTAACGAATACTTTTCAAATACTGTCAAAAGAGAAGGAAAAAAAATGAAAAAGATATCATCGACCACGAGTTCTTTTACGCAAGCGACATGAAAAATACCCTTGTATTACTCCCACTTAGTAATCAGATTTATCCCCTACGTACACTACACGCATTGTGTTGGTGAATCCTGATCCTTGACGCCATCCGGTTACCACAACAATAGGGTCTTTTGTTTTAATGAACCCACGGCAGGTACCGAATTGAATACCGTATTGTACTCGGCAGTCTACGTCTTTCAACCAGTCGGATTGTTGAGGAGCTGCGGATAAAAAACAATTTGAATAAGAGACCTGGATTGAGAATCGTTCAACATGAGTCGAGCAGCATTTACCTGAGTAGTACAGCGGTAAAATAGCTCGATGCAAATGACTTTGACGAGCTACTTGTTCGTATCTGGTTACTGCAATGATAGGACAGCTGGGTCTGAATTTAGAAATCAGATGAGCTGATCTGCCGGACGTCGTGATCACAATTATAGCGGCAGCGTTGCATTTGTGAGCCGCTTCAACAGCTGCGATAGCCACAGATTGAGTGGCATCGGTAGGAGTTTGAACCTGAAAATAAATTCATTAGGTTAAATTCCGATGAAAAATTAGACAACAGGTTTAGTCTCAAGTGCCACTGTATAACGACTTACTTTACTGCATAACTCGCTGAATAATTGATTATGCCAAATGGCAGCTTCGGCTTCTTTGCAAATGTTAGCCATGGTTTGTACGCACTGGATGGGATATTCTCCTTTGGCGGTTTCTCCTGATAACATGACGCAGTCGGCGCCGTCTAAAATTGCGTTCGCAACGTCCGAAGTCTCGGCTCTGGTAGCCCTCGGTTTCTTTACCATCGATTCCAACATTTGCGTAGCGCAAATTACTGGCTTGCCGGCCTGTATTTAAAAAAAAAAAAAAAAAAAATGTTTATTAATGTCAGGGATACGAGATTATGCTCCAAAGAAACTTCGCATCAGATAAAACGATTATTCAATCAGCAATCACTTTCATAATTTAAAACACGTAATATTGGCACGTCATTCATTGGAGCATTAAGCTTCAGACCAATTTTTTCTTATCTATGATATTAATACGTCGAGCCCTAAGTCTGAGTCGGGTAGATAAATAAGATTCCAATACGTTTTATCTGAATACGAAGAAAAAGCTCGAGTACCACTTCAACAGAAATTCTCCTTGGAGTTGAACATCATACATTGTACTTTATCATGCATACTTACTCTGTTGCATTTGGCGATGATGGATTTCTGAGCAAGAAATACTTTTTCAGGAGGGATTTCGATACCCATATCTCCTCGAGCGACCATTATACCGTCCGAAGCATCGATAATCGAGTCGATATTTTTAATTCCTTGGTGATTTTCAATTTTCGGAATAATTTTTATTTTTTTGCCATCTTCGCCTGAAAAAGAGAAATTCGAAAAATTGATTTTTTTCAAAATCAGTCCTCGCACGTACGAATGAAAAAAATTGAAAATTACCTAAAATTTTTCTAATAGCTTCTACACCGTCAGCATCTCGGATGAAGGATGCGAAAACCATATCAACACCTTGTTCTACTCCAAATCGTAAATCTTTGGTATCTTTTTCTGAGACCGCGGGTAAATCGACTGGAACGCCGGGTAAATTAATACCTTTGCGGCTTCCCAACATACCGCCATTTTCGATAGTACATTTTAAATAATCAGCACCTAAAATTAAATCGTTAAATTGGCCAAGTTTCGAGCGAATTAAGCGTGCAAAAAACGAATTCCTCGCTTACCGACTTCTTCTACGATAAGGGACATTAAACCGTCATCGACGAATACTCGATTTCCTTTTTTTATTACATTCACAATGTTTACGTAATCTACGTATACTTTATCAACGTTTCCTTTTTCATAAAAATTCTTATCGGTAGTCAATATAATAGAGTTTCCTTTTTTCAATTCAATTTCAGCACTAGCTCCCTAAACAATCAACCAATTAATAAAATTTCAACTCTGTTTACACACCTAATTTTCATACTTACTCCTTCTAAAAGTCCAGTACGAATCTCAGGTCCTTTAGTGTCCAAAGCGATACCTAACGAGCAAGGTATGCCAGTTTTTTTACTGTAATTAGCAGCAGCTTGCCGGGCATTGGCAATAGTACTAGCGTGATATTCGTAAGAACCATGAGAGAAATTCATACGCGCGATGTTCATTCCGGCATCGATCATTTCTTCCAATTTCTCAACAGGTTGAGAAACGGGTCCTATGTACACAGATGATTAGCAAAAGAAATTTCTCAATTGGGTAATGTAATTTTCATACGTACCAATCGTACAAATGATACCGGATAACCGAACAAATGAGGTTTTGGAATCGATATCCAAAGCGCACATGTGGTCGAGATGGGAAGTGTATACTGCCATTGCCTGAAATTTCAAAATATGCTATTGTCAAAATACAACACATACAACTAGACAAGCAATAAGAGTAAATTAAGTATACTTGTTCGATTGTACCTTGCTCATCGAGAACATGTTTACGCTTTTATTTAAAACAGAAGCGTATCTAATACCAATAATATGCGATCCAATGATCCACATTGATAACAATCGATTTTAGTTGAACAGAATAAAATAAATACTTGAGTAAGTATGTTATTCAATTCATCTTTTCACAATGACAAAAGTTTTTAAATAGAAATTTTGGATCAAAGCCAGTCTAAGGCTTAGATTTTGTGCTGAATCGAAAGGAAAACAGCTACTAATTCGCATTTTAATCGAATAAATAGCTTGAAGGGCTTGAACTAGAAAACTACTCGTAGACTTCATTAAATTAATTTCCTATGACCAATAACAAGATTGAAATCATGTTTCCGTAACATATTGCTAAGATAATTTGGAAATATTTTCACATACCGCGAGGACAAGATAAATTTTTATTTAATCGATGGAGATAGCACGAGGATGTTACAGATAGGGCATGATGAGCTAATCGTAGAAAGTTACACTTGTATACTTACGATATTCACGTTTGATTTCTGCTGTACTAGGAAACACAACTATTACTGTCAACGGAGACAAAATGTGACTATTCAATGCGGTATTCTTTAAGCAATATGTATCTCTTTTCTCGCAATTCAATGTGACATTCAATACTCTCATTCGACTTTGAATTCGTTCTTTTTTTTATCTATTGTAAACCCTTTACCCTTTCATCACTTCCTTGATCGTGCATTCGTGACGTAATTACACGCGAGTCTAAGTTACCCACTTGCGGAGAACATTTTACTCCGAAATGCGCAAAAATGGTTCTTCAAAATTTCGCGTATTAATATTGAATTTATATCAACACGCACACCGTCCAGAACGAAAAATTGAACTTGAACTTTTTTCTCTTGAATTTTTTCTCCTCTGCTAAAATTGTTTTAACATCTTTTCGAAACTTGAAACTTTTTTTGTATCTAAATTTTTTTCTATCTTTCAAACACTCAAAAGGTCAAAACTCAAAAACTTGGAACTTTTTTACGCACTTATTGAAGATTTTTTCCCCTAAAAATTGTAGCCTGTACTTACCTACGCGCCTACGCCTTTAGGTAATTTTTTTTTAGTTGATAATTT